>JXCR01127815.1:0-20997 GCA_002079205.1 Phalaenopsis hybrid cultivar
AGTCAAAAACTTAACAAATCCACATAGTAAAAAATGTGTTCAATTAACAAACTACTAGCAATCAAAAAAAAAAGAAAAACAAAAGAAAACAACTATTTTTTGCAGAAGCAACAGCAAAGCCTTTATCCCACTAAGTGGAGTTGGCTACATGAATCTTTTTCTCCATTGTATATTGAGTGTAATATTTTTATTTAATTCTAAAAAATTATGATCGTTTTTTATACAACATGCCCAAGTCCTTTAGGTCTACCTCTATCTTCCGTGCAGAAACAACAGAAGAAGAAATTAATGTTTTCATGCAAATCTCACCATGTGGCTTCATGTTCTTACTAGGGAATGTAGCTCCAGCGGCTTATTCTTATTGGAATTCCTATTCTACCAAGATTGAAAAAAATGCACTCACGGAAGGATATTCGAGATTGCATACAATCCTATTTTCAGGACTATAACTTTTACAACTCCTGAAGCTCATCCAAGAGTGTAGGTACTTGCTATTACCCAAATATAGTTTCTGATCAACCAAGACTCTTATCTGAGATTGATGCTTATCGGGCATGGGAGTTGGCTATTGCTGATATATCCAATCAATTTCATTTTTCGTATCCATGTTACCTACCTAATGCAGGTGGCTATAAATAAAATTATTCTGAGATATATTAAAATAATGTTGGGCATGAATAAAATTCAATTTTGTAGATGTGAAGTTTTCAATCTTTCCAAGACTTTGGTCAGTGATAAAATTTTAAGAATTTAAGATTCCAAGCCACTGGATAACTTTTTTTCAAATCAACTAATGAGCCTACGAAAGCCTAAAATATAAGCCAAATTTAATGAATAATTTTTTACATTCAATAATTATAAGAATTAACTGCATTATCAATTAAAGATTATTAAACGAGATGATTTTATTGTGTATGGATATTTTGTAATTTTTAAAGATATTCTCGCTAGGCTTTTTCTGGCTACCTTGTTATTGAAAAATTAATTCAGCTAAACAGATAATTAAAACATCAATAAAAACACAAAGTAAAAGAAGTTGTGATTCATCTTCTCGTATAATAACTGCAACCTGTATATACACAAAGGTGTTCTGCTTACAATTATAAGGTGACACCCCAATCAATTCTCTCATGTCATCTAAAAGTGTAACAGAAAAGAACGACTCGGTCAGATGTAATTTTCACTAACACTCATCTTGGCATGCGCTCATCAGAATCAAGCAAGTAGAAAATTGATCTTACTAATCATCACAAGCAAACTCTTACATTTCAATTCTTCTAATATTAATTGATATTAAAGGAAGCATGCATAATCAATCCTCAAATAAAATAGAGTTTCTAAAAATACTTAAATATGATATCATACATATCCCAAAAATCTTTTATAATCACCCAAATTTTACATCCAAAAAATATACAAACGTCGAGTCACCTGACTAAAAGTCCATTTGCTCTTTATCTTTCTCTAAAAAGCAACAATAAAAATTTTGTTAAGCTGCACATTCGATGAGAAAAACAATATTAAATAAGATTCAAACAAGAAAGAAACGAGTAATGAGTATGTTGTATGGTGACTAACATGAGTAACAACAACAATAATAAATAAACATGCAATAATAATAAAAAATTATTGAAAATATAATTAAAAGCAATGTATGAAACAGTGGCTAAGAATAAAAAAAATTACCACAAGTAATCATGTCATTCACTATACTCTGCAATATCATATATATGATATATATTTAGCNACAAGTTTACAAATATTAGAACAATGATTTCAGTATTCTCTATAAGCAAGTTTATAAGCAATATTTTCTTATATATTTTCTGTTATATTTCATATTTTATCGTCAAAAGTTCTAAGTGACCCCAAGACGGCGATCATTTATTTGTTTCTATTTGGTATCAGAGTCATGTTGGGCTAAAATATTTTCTGTATCTCAGGAAAACCGAGTAGAACTTTCTTAACTACAGTTGTAATAATCAATATAATCTGTGTAGGATCTTTCTTAGTTTTTGTTCATGAAATTTTGACATCCTAAGTTAAGAAGGTATGAATACTCCTTAACGTACTTATCAGCTTATGCATACTTATTTTTGGGTTTATGATTTTTGAGGCCGAACACTGTCAGTTATTAATTTAAGATCTACAAATGAATATTAATCAGGACGTCGTGTCCTATTAATTCAGCCAGTAACTCTGAGTGCCACGACAAGACTCTGGAATGAGCACTGTGGAATTGTAGGGGTGAAAAGGAATTAATAGGGTAGCATTCAGGAACCTGATCATGTTTCGTTTCTGATCTTATTTTAATAATTTGATCTAGATATCTGCTATAAGAAATCATAATTTCAGGAATAAGAGTCATAGGACTAAGGGCAGGCGGATCTCATGAGCTAAAATCAATTAAGAAGCTGAAAAGAGAATTTTGATTATATATAACTAAGTTATAAAACTTTGAAAGGGTAAACCTGAGGTACTTTCACTTTAACGCTTGTCTCTTTCTCCTGTTTTTATGAACGATTGGGTCCAATCTTCTGCATCATCTGATTACAAAGCTGCACTTACTGCAACTGACTCCCTTGAACCACCTGCTTTAGGTTTTGTTAACCCAGCTGAAGCACGTCAAAATACAAGTTCTGCTCTTAGTGCTTTAGTTAAACAAAACAACATTCTGATTCAACTGGTTCTAAAAGTGTCTGATAGAATCCTTAGTCTTGAAGATCAAGTTAAAATCTTGCAAAACGTTCGTAATAGTAACCAAACAATTGATTCGTCCATCAAAACCTTGCAAAAACAAATTGAAGGTCTTTCTCTTACAGAAATTCCTAGAACTCCTAGGATATCCAAGCCAAAAGGTAAACTCTTTGTCTACAAAGATCCCAAATCCATTTTTATTTCTAAAAAATCTAAAAAGAGTCAATAGTATGGCCTCCTCATCCACAACTCAAATTGTTACGCTTACACCAGTCCTAAACCACAATTTTACCTTCTCTAACCCCATATCAAATCTAGATGATCAAATACGTGATTATCGTATGCGATCCCGTGTTGCTTATGAAATACAAAGGAGACTACCCAAAAGGCTGTCTCATCTAAAAACACTTGAGAGCCGTATAAATCCAGACCAGCAATTGCAGATCTCGCAGCATAAACGCGTCAACCTAGTTCCTGCAGAAACCTTGTATCAAGATGGTTTAGCAGCATCCCAACAGAGTATACCAACACTATTCTGAAGAAAGAGTGTTGGCTATCGATAATGCTCAAGTCAACCTTCCTTTCATTCGGCAACGGTCTTACCAAAGGTTGATTCAAGAAGGAATTCAACATATCCATCTAGGACTTATTATGGCCAGGCTGCATGCCTTACATAGAAGAGATGCAGGTACAACGGCACTACTAGTCCTAAGAGATACACGATGGATATTTGATGTATCAATCATCGGAACCATGGAGGTTGACCTCTCATGTGGAACCCAACTTGTGTACATTGCGCCTAATATCATGATGTCCATTCATGATTTTTACAATCATGTAGAGCTTGTGATACTCACGCATGGGTATCAGCACTGGCAGGCAGGAGAATCTAACCTCCTGGTCACAAGAGCCTTAGTATCAAGGCTTGCAAACACAAGCTATGCAGGATTCCGGTACAATGTCGTCGGAATAGCTTATTATTTAGCATCCAATGGAGTGCTAGCTTTACCAGGTGCAAAGCATACAATTGATCAGCTTAAAGGCCTTGACTGGCATTTGAGGCCCGCGGAAAATCAAGGAATTCAAATTCCCAGATCCCTCTCGATGCGACAAAAGATAGATGACACTATACGTCTATCATTCTCTGAATATTCACACATTGCTCCACCAATTCCTCCGGAAGATCTCGACCCAGANGCAAGTTTACAAACATTAGAACAATGATTTCAGTATTCTCTGTAAGCAAGTTTATAAGCAATATTTTCTTATATATTTTCTGTTATATTTCATATTTTATCGTCAAAAGTTCTAAGTGACCCCAAGACGGCGATCATTTATTTGTTTCTATTTGGTATCAGAGTCATGTTGGGCTAAAATATTTTTTGTATCTCAGGAAAACCGAGTAGAAGTTTCTTAACTACAGTTGTAATAATCAATATAATCTGTCTAGGATCTTTCTTAGTTTTTGTTCATGAAATTTTGACATCCTGAGTTAAGAATGTATGAATACTCCTTAACGTACTTATCAGCTTATGCATATTTATTTCTGGGTTTATGATTTTTGAGGCCGAACACTGTTAGTTATTAATTTAAGATCTACAAATGAATATTAATCAGGACGTTGTGTCCTATTAATTCAGCCAGTAACTCTGAGTGCCACGACGAGACTCTCGAATGAGCACTGTGGAATTGTAGGGGTGAAAAGGAATTAATAGGGTAGCATTTAGGAACCTGATCATGTTTCGTTTCTGATCTTATTTTAATAATTTGATCTAGATATCAGCTATAAGAAATCATAATTTCAGGAATAAGAGTTATAGGACTAAGGGCAGGCGGATCTCATGAGCTAAAACCAATTAAGAAGCTGAAAAGAGAATTTTGATTTTGATTATATATAACAAAGTTATAAAACTTTGAAAGGGTAAACCTGAGGTACTTTCACTTTAACGCTTGTCTCTTTCTCCTGTTTTTATGAACGATTGGGTCCAATCTTCTGCATCATCTGATTACAAAGCTGCACTTACTGCAACTAACTCCCTTGAACCACCCGCTTTAGGTTTTGTTAACCCAGCTGAAGCACGTCAAAATACAAGTTCTGCTCTTAGTGCTTTCGTTAAACAAAACAACATCCTGATTCAACTGGTTCTAAAAGTGTCTGATAGAATCCTTAGTCTTGAAGAACAAGTTAAAATCTTGCAAAACGTTTGTAATAGTAACCAAACAATTGATTCGTCCATCGAAACCTTGCAAAAACAAATTGAAGGCCTTTCTCTTAAAGAAATTCCTAGAACTCCTAGGATATCCAAGCCAAAAGGTAAACTCTTTGTCTACAAAGATCCTAAATCCAATTTTATTTCTAAAAAATCTAAAAAGAGTCAATAGTATGGCCTCCTCATCCACAACTCAAACTGTTACGCTTACACCAGTCCTAAACCACAATTTTACCTCCTCTAACCCCATATCAAATCTAGATGATCAAATACGTGATTATCGTATACGATCCCGTGTTGCTTATGAAATACAAAGGAGACTACCCAAAAGGCGGTCTCACCTAAAAACACTTGAGAGCCGTATAAATCCAGACCAGCAATTGCAGATCTCGCAGCATAAACGCGCCAATCTAGTTCCTGCAGAAACCTTGTATCAAGATGGTTTAGCGACATCCCAACAGAGTATACCAACACTATTCTGAAGAAAGAGTGTTGGCTATCGATAATGCTCAAGTCAACCTTCCTTTCATTCGGCAACGGTCTTACCAAAGGTTGATTCAAGAAGGAATTCAGCATATCCATCTAGGACTTATTATGGTCAGGTTGCATGCCTTACACAGAAGAGATGCAGGTACAACGGCACTACTAGTCCTAAGAGATACACGATGGATATCTGATGTATCAATCATCGGAACCATGGAGGTTGACCTCTCATGTGGAACCCAACTTGTGTACATTGCGCCTAATATCATGATGTCCATTCATGATTTTTACAATCATGTAGAGCTTGTGATACTCACGCATGGGTATCAGCACTGGCAGGCAGGAGAATCTAACCTCCTGGTCACAAGAGCCTTAGTATCAAGGCTTACAAACACAAGCTATGCAGGATTCCGGTACAATGTCGCCGGAATAGCTTATTATTTAGCATCCAATGGAGTGCTAGCTTTACCAGGTACAAAGCATACAATTGATCAGCTTAAAGGCATTGACTGGCATTTGAGGCCCGCAGAAAATCAAGGAATTCAAATTCCCAGATCCCTCTCGATGCGACAAAGGATAGATGGCACTATACGTCTATCATTCTCTGAATATTCACACATTGCTCCACCAATTCCTCCGGAAGATCTCGACCCAGAGCAAACAATGTTCATAGCCTACTCCGACGGGCCAATTTTTTATGATTCTCCTTCCGAGGAAGATGAAGATGAGGATGACCCGTTCTCACTATTCTTATATTTTAATAAATACAACAATGACACTGAGTCATTGGCGAAAGTTGGTGGGAATGACAGCCTTGGTGAAGATAAGGATAATGCTGAGGACAATGTTATTTTAAATGCAGAATCTTATAATAGCTCCGTTGATGATGACAACGAAGACTATGAAGGAAATGTTACAATTGAGTTTGGTTATAAATACCCTAACTTGAGAGGATATATTCCTCTTGAAGATTATTCTACTCCATCCCTTGCAATATTCGAGCAAGAAAAGTATTATAAAATGCTTGATTACCTCCACCCAAACCAAAGCCGATTACCGAAACTCCACAAAAACTACCAGAACCAGAAATAGCCTACTAAAATATCAAGAGTCAACTTGCTGACCTCGAATACCCCAAGCTAAGAAAAATGGCTGACAAGGCTGATAAAGCCTACGCATCCATATCATCCTCCCCTTATCTCCCGCCAAATGAACCAGTAATGGGTCTAGTTATGTACCCGCCAGCCACGTCGGGAAAGCAATATAAGCCATCAATTTCATCCTCCTACAACAACTACAGAGCTAAGGCCTCTGATTTCAAAAGAACTTATCAGCAAAATATGTGGAACCTCTCATCAGCTGGAATCACACAAGGAGTCATATTGGTGCTACCAGATGATTTCCCTTTATATGATGATGTTATATCCATATGAGAATCAATTACATTAAATTTAGTCAATGAAAAACAATTTGTTGACAACAAGGCCAATGTCCTGTATATTGAAAACCTTCTTGGAGAAACTGAGAAGAAAATAAGGATTCAATAGAGAATGGTCTATGAGCAGAAGTATGAAGCGCTCATTGAAATGGCAGATGACCCACAGAATATCTTGTCTCAAATATGCCGAGTCATCCTGCTGGAAGACCCCTACCAAGGATCAACTGATGAATAGAATAGAGCATATCTTGATCTTGAAAGATTGGTGTGCCTCGAGATCAAAAATATGTTTGAGTATATGAATGATTACAAGACTCTTACTGCAAAATCAGGACGTATGTACATTGATAGCGAACTATCAGAGAAGTTCTTCAAGAAGATGCCCCCTGTCATTAGAGATGAAATCGAAAAACATTCAAGAAAAAGCATCCCGGAAATACAATTGAAGTTATGCCCAGAATACGATTTACATATCTATACATATCTGATTTGTGCAAACGAACTGCCATCCAAAAAGGGATCAAAGACCTGTCAATCTGCAAGAAAATATCTATTCCAGAGTATTATAACAACCATAAACGATACGGCCTAAGGAAGGCTAAGAGTTATAAAGGCAAGCCACACGACTCTCATGTCTGTGTGGTAAAGAATAAGAATAAGGCAAAGTCCACAAAATGCAAATGCTACATCTGTGGGGAAGAATGACATTTTGCCAGAGAATGCAAAAGTAAGACTGGCAATATGGCTCGCGCGGCCATAGTAGATTGTTAGAAGACTATGACGTGTTGTCCGTGAGATTTGACGAAGATCCTTCAGATGCAATATGCTCTATATCAGAAGGTGAAAGAGACATTAATACCGTATTACATATACGGTCAGCATTGGAGAATTGTCCAGTTGAGGAGACTGGATATATGCTAAAGAAGAAAGACCTAGGATGGAGGTATAAAGTGAAGATCCCTGAAGATCAAGAGAAATGTGACCATCGATGGGAATTTAATAAACTCATTATTGGACACCATTTCATATGCACATATTATTCTATCATCACAAACATAAGTATGCGAATTCATTGCGTCTTATGCAAAATAACGGGGTGCCCACTATGTGCAAAATTCTACCTAGCCATAGAAATCAAGAAGGAATTGACTCTACTACAATTCCAATCAAAAGATTCCTTGATACAGGAGTTGATTAAGTACGTGGATCATCTCGTTGAAGAAAATAGAAGATTANGCTCATTATTGGACACCATTTCATATGCACATATTGTTCTATCATCACAAACATAAGTATGTGAATTCATTGCGTCTTATGCAAAATGACGGCGTGCCCACTATGTGCAAAATTCTACCTGACCATAGAAATAAAGAAGGAATTGACTCTACTACAATTTCAATCAAAAGATTCCTTGATACAGGAGTTGATTAAGTACGTGGATCATCTCGTTGAAGAAAATAGAAGATTAAAAGAGAAGATACAAGCCGATATAGAGGTTCGCCTCAGCAATAACCTCCAGGAGTTGGCAATATATGACAAAGGAAAAGCTATCATTGAAGAAGAAAACTTAAATCAGTTCATCACTGAGGAAGGCAATGGATCAAAGATGATGTGCGAACTTGTAAAGGAACAAGCACAAAGGAGACCAAGGAAAATGTTAAACAGGTTATACAATGTTATAGTAACATTTGAAATTGTCGGAGTTGAACGATTCAAGTTAAGTGTAATCATTGACACCGGAGCCACAACATGTTGCGCCAACATCGGCAACATCCCAAAAGCCGCTATTGAGGAGTTAAATTATCAGGTGAAGTTTAGTGGAGTTAACTCCACTACTGAGTCAGGAAAGAAGTTAAAAGAAGGAAAGATGTATATAGAAGAACATAGCTTCAGAATTCCCTTAATATTCTGCATGAAGATAGATGTCGTAAATGGCATCCAAATACTAATCGGATGCAACTTCATCAGAAGCCTACATGGTAGCATGAGAGTAGAAGCGAATACGATGACCTTCTACAAGGAAATTGCCCATGTTCCAACAACTCTCGAGGTGGAAGTCGAGGCAAAGCAAATTCAAGAACTCGATATGGATTACGGGTTCTTCATGGAGTTACAACCACCAAAATACAGGTGGACCTTCGCAGAAAATATGTTTACACGAAGATTTCAGCCACTACTGAGCAGATTAAGGAGTAGCGGGTATATCGATGAAAACCCATTACAGCACTGATCAAAAAATAAAGTCGCATGCAAAATTGACATAATCAATCCGGATGTCACCATACAAGATAAATCACTAAAGTATGTGACTCCTGCTATGCAGTCACAATTCGAGGACCATGTTAACGCACTTCTTAACTTGAAGGTCATCTGCCCAAGTACAAGTCGACACAGACCTATGACAATCATAATTCAGGGGTCACCATTGACCCAAAGACAGAGAAATCAGAGGAAAGGAGAGAATGGTTTTCAATTACCGATCTCTAAACGACAATACGCATAAGGATCAATACTCCCTCCCAGGAATCAATATGCTGATTAAAAAGATTGGAAATAGTAATGTATACTCCAAGTTTGATTCAAAGAGCGGATTCCACCAAGTAGCGATACACCCGGATTCAGTCCAGTGGACAGCTTTTACAGTGCCGACTGGGCTGTATGAATGGCTTGTAATGCCATTTGGATTGAAAAACGCTCCAGCGATATTTCAACGAAAAATGGATAATTGTTTCAAAAGTTGCATAGACTTTCTTGCAGTCTACATCGACGATATAATAATTTTCAGCAGAAATGAAGAGGAACATAGGACACATCTGGAAAAATTCCTCGGGATTGTAGAAAAGGAAGGAGTGGTGCTCTTGCCTACCAAAATGAAGATTGCAGTAACATAAATAGAGTTTCTTAGTGCGGTAATAAAACAACGCAAGATAAAACTACAGCAGCATATCATCAAAAAGAGCGTTAATTTTCCTAATGAAAGATTAAAGGAAAAACAGGACTTAAGATCATGGCTTGCGATTCTAAACTATGCACGAGGTTATATAACAAATTTGAGAATTTTACTAGGTCCATTGTATCAGAAGGCATCTCCTCATGGAGATAAAAGAATGAAAGAACATGACTGGGCATTGATCCAGAAAATCAAACTTGTCCAGAAACTCCCGNTTGAGGACACTGTTATTTTAAATGCAAAATCTTATAATAGCTCCGTTGATGATGACAACGAAGACTATGAAGGAAATGTTACAATTGAGCCTGGTTATAAACACCCTAACTTGAGAGGATATATTCCTCTTGAAGATTATTCTACTCCATCCCTTGCAATGTTCGAGCAAGAAAAGTATTATAAAATGCTTGATTACCCTCCACCCAAACCAAAGCCGATTACCGAAACTCTACAAAAACTACCAGAACCAGAAATAGCCTACCCAAATATCGAGAGTCAACTTGCTGACCTCGAATACCCCAGGCTAAGAAAAATGGCTGACAAGGCTGATAAAGCCTACGCATCCATATCATCCTCCCTTTATCTCCCGCCAAATGAACCAGTAATGGGTCCAGTTATGTACCCGCCAGCCACGTCGGGAAAGCAATATGAGCCATCAATTTCATCCTCCTACAACAACCACAGAGCTAAGGCCTCTGATTTCAAAATAACTTATCAGCAAAATATGTGGAACCTCCCATCAGCTGGAATCACACAATGAGTCATATTGGTGCTACCAGATGATTTCCTTTTATATGATGATGTTATATCCAGATGGGAATCAATTACATTAAATTTAGTCAATGAAAAACAATTTGCTGACAACAAGGCCAAGGTCCTGTATATTAAAAATCTTCTTGGAGAAACTGAGAAGAAAATATTGATTCAATAGAGAATGACCTATGAGCAGGAGTATGAAGCGCTCATTGAAATGGCAGATGACCCACAGAATATCTTGTCTCAAATATGCCGAGTCATCCTGCTGGAAGACCCCTACCAAGGATCAACTGATGAATAGAATAGAGCATATCTTGATCTTGAAAGATTGGTGTGCCTCGAGATCAAAAATATGTTTGAGTATATGAATGATTACAAGACTCTTACTGCAAAATCAGGACGTATGTACATTGATAGCGAACTATCAGAGAAGTTCTTCAAGAAGATGCCCCCTGTCATTGAAGATGAAATCAAAAAAGCATTCAAGAAAAAGCATCCCGGAAATACAATTGGAGTTATGCCCAGAATACGATTTACATATCTATACATATCTGATTTGTGCAAACGAGCTGCCATCCAAAAAGGGATCAAAGACCTATCAATCTGCAAGAAAATATCCATTCCAGACTATTATAACAACCATAAATGATACGGCCTAAGGAAGGCTAAGAGTTATAAAGGCAAGCCACACGACTCTCATGTCCGTGTGGTAAAGAATAAGAATAAGGCAAAGTCCACAAAATGCAGATGCTACATCTGTTGGGAAGAATGACATTTTGCCAGAGAATGCAAAAGCAAGACTGGCAATATGGCTCGCGCGGCCATAGTAAACAATCTAGAATTGTCAGAAGACTATGACGTGCTATCCGTGAGATTTGACGAAGATCCTTTAGATGCAATATGCTCTATATCAGAAGGCGAAGGAGACGTTAATACCGTATTACATATACGATCAGCATTAGAGAATTGTCCAATTGAGGAGACTGGATATATGCTAAAGAAGAAAGACCTAGAATGGAGGTATAAAGTGAAGATCCCTGAAGATCAAGAGAAATGTGACCATCGATGGGAATTTAATAAGCTCATTATTGGACACCATTTCATATGCACATATTGTTCTATCATCACAAACATAAGTATGTGAATTCATTGCGTCTTATGCAAAATGACGGCGTGCCCACTATGTGCAAAATTCTACCTGACCATAGAAATAAAGAAGGAATTGACTCTACTACAATTTCAATCAAAAGATTCCTTGATACAGGAGTTGATTAAGTACGTGGATCATCTCGTTGAAGAAAATAGAAGATTAAAAGAGAAGATACAAGCCGATATAGAGGTTCGCCTCAGCAATAACCTCCAGGAGTTGGCAATATATGACAAAGGAAAAGCTATCATTGAAGAAGAAGACTTAAATCAGTTCATCACTGAGGAAGGCAATGGATCAAAGATGATGTGTGAACTTGTAAAGGAACAAGCACAAAGGAGACCAAGGAAAATGTTAAACAGGTTATACAATGTTATAGTAACATTTGAAATTGTCGGAGTTGAACGATTCAAGTTAAGCGCAATCATTGACACCGGAGCCACAACATGCTGTGCCAACATCGACAACATCCCAAAAGCCGCTATTGAGGACTTAAATTATCAGGTGAAGTTTAGTGGAGTTAACTCCACTACTGAGTCAGGAAAGAAGTTAAAAGAAGGAAAGATGTATATAGGAGAACATAGCTTCAGAATTCCCTTAATATTTTGCATGGAGATAGATGTCGTAGATGGCATCCAAATACTAATCGGATGCAACTTCATCAGAAGCCTACATGGTAGCATGAGAGTAGAAGCGAATATGGTGACCTTCTACAAGGAAATTACCCATGTTCCAACAACTCTCGAGGTGGAAGTCGAGGCAAAGCAAATTCAAGAACTCAATATGGATTACGGGTTCTTCATGGAGTTACAACCACCAAAATATGGGTGGACCTTCGCAGAAAATATGTTTACAAGAAGATTTCAGCCACTACTGAGCAGATTAAGGAGTAGCGGGTATATCGATGAAAACCCATTACAGCACTGATCAAAAAATAAAGTCGCATGCAAAATTGACATAATCAATCCCGATGTCACCATACAAGATAAACCACTAAAATATGTGACTCATGCTATGCACTCACAATTCGAGGACCATGTTAACGCACTTCTCAACTTGAAGGTCATATGCCCAAGTACAAGTCGACACAGAACTATGACAATCATAATTCAGGGGTCACCATTGACCCAAAGACAAAGAGAGAAATCAGAGGAAATGAGAGAATGGTTTTCAATTACCGATCTCTAAACGACAATACGCATAAGGATCAATACTCTCTCCCAGGAATCAATATGCTGATTAAAAAGATTGGAAATAGTAATGTCTACTCCAAGTTTGATTTAAAGAGCGGATTCCACCAAGTAGCGATACACCCGGATTCAGTCCAGTGGACAGCTTTTACAGTGCCGACTGGGCTGTATGAATGGCTCGTAATGCCATTTGGATTGAAAAACGCTCCAGCAATATTTCAACGAAAAATGGATAATTGTTTCAAAAGCTGCATGGACTTTCTTGCAGTCTACATCGACGATATAATAATTTTCAGCAGAAATGAAGAGGAACATAGGACACATCTGGAAAAATTCCTCGGGATTGTAGAAAAGGAAGGAGTGGTGCTCTTGCCTACCAAAATGAAGATTGCAGTAACATAAATAGAGTTTCTTAGTGCGGTAATAAAACAATGCAAGATAAAACTACAGCAGCATATCATCAGAAAGATCGCTGATTTTCCTAATGAAAGATTAAAGGAAAAAACAGGACTTAAGATCATGGCTTGGGATTCTAAACTATGCACGAGGTTTGTGAATTTTACTAGGTCCATTGTATCAGAAGACATCTCCCCATGGAGATAAAAGAATGAAAGAACATGACTGGGCATTGATCCAGAAAATCAAACTTGTCCAGAAACTCCCGGATCTAGAAATCCCACCGCCACACGCATATATCATTTTGGAGACTGATGGATGCATGGAAGGGTGGGGTGGCGTCTGCAAATAGAAGAACTTGAAAAATGATTCAAAATCATCAGAAAGAGTTTGTGCCCACGCCAGCGAAAAATTCCCAATTATTAAATCTACCATAGATGCAGAAAAATTTGCATGTATGGAAACTTTGAATTCCTTAAAAATCCATTACTTGGACAAATCGGAAATCACTTTGAGGACCGATTGTCAAGCCATCATCTCCTTTTACCATAAATCAGCCCAAAACAAGCCATCAANAGCCTACGCCAGCGGAAAATTCTCAATTATTAAATCTACCATAAATGCAGAAAAATTTGCATGTATGGAAACTTTGAATTCCTTAAAAATTCATTACTTGGACAAATCGAAAATCACTTTGAGGACCGATTGTCAAGCCATCATCTCCTTTTACCATAAATCAGCCCAAAACAAGCCATCAAGGGTGCGAGGACTATCATTCACCGACTTTATCAACGACTTGGGATCACTGTCCATTTCGAGCACATCGATGGGAAAAATAACATTCTCGCTGATTCATTATCCAGGCTCACATTTATTCTTGTTGCAGGAGATATTAGAATCAACTCTATATTTTCAGCGAAAGAATGGATTCTGGAAGACGCAATAAAGGAAAGGAGTTATATTCGGAAATTGCATCAGGAGCTGATTTTCAGTGGAGAATCAAAACAGACAAGGTCGCATTCGAAGAACGATGGCAGAGGTTCAGAAATGATCGCCCTTGTAATTCAGGACAAGTCAAGGACGTCAACTACATACACTGGGAACTACTCTGGTTATGCTTTGACCACCTCATCAACCTTGACGCTAGAACAAGATTGCAAGGAGCAACAAGAACATATTTCAATAACATAATGATTTTAATGAGAAATGCATAAAAGCATTTGAATTATTGAAAGAAAAATTAATCACTGCACCTATAATACTCCCACCTGATTAGGAGAAACCATTTGAAATAATGTGCGATGCTAGTGATTATGTTATTGGAGTTGTTTTAGGACAAAGGTTGTTAATCACTGCACCTATAATTTTAGGACAAAGGTCTACTCTTTTTAGAGATGTTAATGATTATATTAAAATATGTGATTGATGTCAACGAGTAGGAAATATTTCTAATAGAAATGAAATGTCTCTAAATTACACATTGGAAGTTGAAATTTTTTATGTGTAAGGATTAGATTTTATGGGACCATTTATGTCTTCATTTGAAAATTTATATATGTTATTTGTTGTTGATTATATGTTCAAATAGATTGAAGCTGTTGTTGTACCTAAATGTGATGCTCGGAGTGTTTCTAAGTTTTTAAATAAAACATTTTTACAAGATATGAAACGCCGAGAGTAATTATTACTGATGGAGTATCCTATTTTAGGAATAAGAGAATCGAGAAATTAATTAAAAAATATGACATTATACATAAATTTTCTATTACTTATCATCCTCAGACCAGCAGTCTAGCAGAAATATCAAATCGTGAAAATAAAACGAATTTTAGAAAAAACTGTAAATCCTTATAAATTGTATTAGTCTTGTTAGATTAGATACTGCATTATGGGCATACATAACTACTTATAAGACTCCTATAGAAATGTCCCTATATAGACTTATTTTTGGAAAAACATGTCACTTACCAGTAGAATTGAAGCATAAAGTATTTTGGGCTATTAAAGTAGAATTGAAGCATAAAGCATTTTGGGCTATTAAAAAATTTAATTTTAATCTAAAAGATGCTGGTGAGAAATGTTTTGCAACTCAATGAACTTGAGGAGATTAGAAATGAAGCATATGATAATGCGAAAATCTAATTTATTACAACTCAATGAACTTGAGGAGATCAGAAATGAAGCATATGATAATGCAAAAATCTTAGCTCAATGAACTTAAGGAGATTAGAAATGAAGCATATAATAATGCAAAAATCTATAAAGAGTGCTATTAAGGAATTTAATTTTAATCTAAAAGATGCTGGTGAGAAAAGATTATTGCAACTCAAAAACTTGAGAAAATTAGAAATGAAGCATATGATAATGCAAAAATTTATAAGAACAAAATGAAAATATGGCATGATCGGAAGATTATTAAGAAGAAGTTTGAACCTGGACAAGAAGTTTTATTATATAATACAAGATTGAAATTATTTCAAGGAAAACTGAAATCCAGATGGTTAAGATCATTTAAATTGATTAAAGTCTATCATTATGAAACTTTTGTTATTAAAGATCCTAAAACTGAAAAGATATTTAAAGTTAATAGACATCGATTGAAACATTATTATGAAGGACACATATCATAATTTAAAGAAGTTTTGATGTTAAGTCATCCTGATTAAACAAATGGTACGTCGGGCTAACGACGTTAAACTAAGCGCTTTATGCGATGCAACTAATATATAAATCTATACATATCTATATATTACTATTTTATTTAATAAGTGTATTTATATATTAGGAGATAATAATATTTTTGAGTCCTACACAATTTTACATATCATAAATTAAGACAAATATTGGTATTGGAGAAAAATTTAGAATCGAATTGAACAAAAAAATTAAAAAATGTGATTTTGGCCTCTTGCGCCCGCCTAATGGACCATAGCGCCGACAACGCCATCAGGAGCGCCAACGGCGTCCCAAGCAGTTTTGAGCGTGCATAATGAATTCGGCGGACTTTGGCGGGATTTCGCTCCTAAATAACCGTCGAAAGATGTTTTTAAAGGCCTAAAAGCTACTTGGACGTCAAGAAACTTCCTAATTTTGAATTTCATAGATTCCCATTGCAGAAATACTTCAAGGTATGGAGTTTTTAATAGAAATAAGTTTATCAGTTTTGACGCACAGAGATTATACAACAAAGTCATTCCAAAAAAGAGACTTATCAAGGAAAGATGCTTTGTCAATCATGGATTGAGTAATCCAATTTAACAGATTGAGAAAATCATTGTACGGAGGCGTTGGGAAGTTCTGTGCTATACTACCGCTGCAGTTGTTGTACCAGTGGTAAAGGAATTCTATGCTAACTTACATGAAATTACCTAAAGAGTCGTCTTCGTTTAAGGTAAGGCTGTATTATTTACTCCGGCGCGAATTAATGATTTGTATATGATAGAAAACGTTCTAATCTGTCATTATACAAATTTTATCCCAACGAGAAATATGATACAAGATATATATAATTTTCTGACGGATGAAAATGATAATTGAGAAATCAGAGATGAGGGATACGTTAGTTTCTTCGATTCACTGTTTAATCCAATATCAAAATAATGTCATTTCTTCAAATCTGCAAAATTACTCCCTACCATAAAGATTAGTAGAGTTACAAGATAAAGTGTCATTTTGAACTATTGCATTCAAATTGAAAAACTCATTGATATTGGATCGATTATTTTCAAATTTGTTATGGGTATTATTATGAATGGGCCAATATATGGAATGGGGCATCCTTCAACAATTNTGGCTATCATTCACCGACTTTATCAACGGCTTGGGATCACTGTCCATTTCTAGCACATCGACGGGAAAAATAACATTCTCGCCGATTCATTATCCAGGCTCACATTTATTCTTGTTGCAGGAGATATTAGAATCAACTCTATATTTTCAGCGAAAGAATGGATTCTGGAAGACGCAATAAAGGAAAGGAGTTATATTCGGAAATTGCATCAGGAGCTGATTTTCAGTGGAGAATCAAAACAGACAAGGTCGCACGAAGAACGATGGCAGAGGTTCAGAAATGACTGCCCTTGTAACTCAGGACAAGTCAAGGACGTCAGCTACATACACTGGGAACTACTCTGATTATGCTTTGACCACCTCATCAACCTTGACGCTAGAACAAGATTGCAAGGAGCAACAAGGACATATTTCAATAACATAATGATTTTAATGAGAAATGCATAAAAGCATTTGAATTACTGAAAGAAAAATTAATCACTGCACCTATAATACTCCCACCTGATTAGGAGAAATCATTTGAAATAATGTGCGATGTTAGTGATTATGTTATTGAAGTTGTTTTAGGACAAAGATTGTTAATCACTGCACCTATAATTTTCTAAGCTGGATTTTATTGGTCTACTCTTTTTAGAGATGTTAATGAATATATTAAAATATGTGATTGATGTCAACGAGTAGGAAATATTTCTAATAGAAATGAAATGTCTCTAAATTACACATTGGAAGTTGAAATTTTTGATGTGTAAGGATTAGATTTTATGGGACCATTTATGTCTTCATTTGATTTGTTGTTGATTATATGTTCAAATAGATTGAAGCTGTTGTTGTACCTAAATGTGATGCTCAGAGTGTTTCTAAGTTTTTAAATAAAAATATTTTTACAAGATATGGAATGCCGAGAATAATTATTACTGATGGAGTATCCCATTTTAGGAATAAGAGAATCGAGAAATTAATTAAAAAATATGACATTATACATAAATTTTTTATTGCTTATCATCCTCAGACCAGCGGTCTAGCAGAAATATCAAATCGTGAAAATAAAACGAATTTTAGAAAAAATTGTAAATTCTTATAAATTGTATTAGTTTTGTTAGATTAGATACTGCATTATGGGCATACAGAACTACTTATAAGACTCCTATAGAAATGTCCCTATATAGACTTATTTTTGGAAAAATATGTCACTTACCAGTAGAATTGAAGCATAAAGCATTTTAGGCTATTAAAAAATTTAATTTTAATCTAAAAGATGCTAGTGAGAAAAGATTATTGTAACTCAATGAACTTGAGAAAATTAGAAATGAAGCATATGATAATGCAAAAATTTATAAGAACAAAATAAAAATATGGCATGATCGGAAGATTATTAAGAATAAGTTTGAACCTGGACAAGAAGTTTTATTATATAGTACAAGATTGATATTATTTCAAGGAAAACTGAAATCCAGATGGTTAAGATCATTTAAAGTGATTAAAGTCTATCATTATGAAACTATTGTTATTAAAGATCCTAAAACTGAAAAGATATCTAAAGTTAATAGACATCAATTGAAACATTATTATGAAGGACACATATCATAATTTAAATAAGTTTTGATGTTAAGTCATCCTGATTAAACAAATGGTACGTCGGGCTAACGACGTGAAACCAAGCGCTTTATGCGAGGCAACTAATATATAAATCTATACATATCTATATATTACTATTTTGTTTAATAAGTGTATTTATATATTAGGATATAATAATATTTTTGAGTCCTACACAATTTTACATATCATAAATTAAGACAAATATTGGTATTGGAGAAAAATTTAGAATCGAATTGAACAAAAAAATTAAAATGCGATTTTGGCCTCTGGCGCCCGCCTAATGGACCATGGCGTCGACAACGCCATCAGGAGCGCCGACGGCGTCCCAAGCTATTTTGAGCGTGCATAATGAATTCGACGAACTTTGGCGGGATTTCGCTCCTAAATAACCGCCGAAAGATGTTTTTAAAGGCCTAAAAGCTACCTTGGACGTCAAGAAACTTCCTAATTTCGAATTTCATAGCTTCTAATTCCAAAAATACTTCAAGGTATGGAGTTTTTAATAGAAATAAGTTTATCAGTTTTGACGCACAGAGATTATACAACAAAGTCATTCCAAAAAAGAGACTTATCAAGGAAAGATGTTTTGTCAATCATGGATTGAGTAATCCAATTTCACAGATTGAGAAAATCATTGTACGGAAGCGTTGGGAAGTTCTGTGCTACACTACCGCTGCAGTGGATGTACCAGTGGTAAATGAATTCTATGCTAACTTACATGAAATTACCCAAAGAGTCGTCTTCGTTTAAGGTAAGGCTGTACTATTTACTCCGGCGCGAATTAATGATTTATATATGATAGAAAACGTTTCAATCTGTCATTATACAAATTTTATCCCAACGAGAAATATGATACAAGATATATATAATTTTCTGACGAATGAAAATGATAATTGAGAAATCAGAGATGAGGGATACGTTAGTTTCTCTGATTCACTGTTTAATCCAATATCAAAATAATGGCATTTCTTCATATCTGCAAAATTACTCCCTACCATAAAGATTAGTAGAGTTACAAGATAAAGTGTCATTTTAAACTATTGCATTCAAATTGAAAAACTCATTGATGTGGGATCGATTATTTTCAAATCTGTTATGGGTATTATTTGAATGGGCCAATATATGGAATGGGGCATCCTTCAACAATTTTCCTACTTTGCAATCAATCTCAAGGTTCATATGAAAGTTGGGAGAAAGTTTTATTGTCTTGGGAGCTCATGATTCCTATTGATGATAATTATATTGGAAATGGAAAATGAAGCATTGGATATCTTTTAGANCGAAGTTCAAAATCATTAAAGGTTATCCAGATATAGTAATCTTCATATAAAAAAAAGGAAAGAAGAGAAAAAATATTGAAAATGATCCTGAAAAGAAAATAAAAGAAAAAAAAAAGATGTGAGGAGAAGCTTGAGAAGATGCATAATTAAAATTGATTTCATTTGAATCAACTTAAAGAATGAGGCTTGGCTACATTTTCTAAACTTGTATTTCAGTATTAGCATATTTACTAGTAAAGTTTCATGAAGTTCTTTTTCATATGGATATTCTAAGTGGATTTAATATGAATAATTTGTAATTTTCCTTAAAAAGCATAGAGAATTAGAAATCTTAGACTTTACTGCTAGATATTTTTATACCTTTAGTATTAACGGGAGTGATTTTACCTTTTTCTTAAGTTATGCTATTGTATTTAATAGACTAAAATATGGAAATCTAAAAGTTAAAATATTTGTCATGTAAAAGAGTTACTTGAGGACAAGTAACATTTAAGTTTGGGGGATTTTGATACACCAAAAATATATAATATTCTTTAGACTCATATTTTATACTCATTTTTTGTGATATTGCACTTTAATAAAAGGTATTTTTTTATGTTTTATTGGAGGTTGTTAATTTTTAGAACTTGGAGCAAAAAAAAGCAAAAAAATGAAATTTGGAGTCAAAATGAAGATTTTAAAAAATTGTTCAGCGCCGACGGCGCTGTTTGACAGAGAAGACGGATTTAATTAGATGGTCACTGGCGCCGACAAAGCCAGTGTCGGTGCAGACCCTGTTTCTAGAAAATTCGACAAATTTGGACGTTTTTTGAAAAGTTTTTGGATGCACCTATTGGAGAACCGACCCTATGCCCTATTTAGAGTCGAAATTGATCAGATAGAGCCCCTTCGCACCTCTTCGCGCTCTTCCTTGCCACTTTACATTCTTCCACGCCATTCCACACCATTAATCATTCATTTTCTTTATAGTTTTGAGTTTTTGTGGTGAGTTTAAGTGTGAATTCTTCTCTAAAAAGTGTTAGAGAGGGAGAGAAGTGAGATTTCTTCTTCCTACATTTCCTAAGAGAG
>JXCR01127815.1:23475-34155 GCA_002079205.1 Phalaenopsis hybrid cultivar
TTTGAGTTTTTGTGGTGAGTTTAAGTGTGAATTCTTCTCTAAAAAGTGTTAGAGAGGGAGAGAATTGAGATTTCTTCTTCCTACATTTCCTAAGAGAGACTACAAACGATTTGTTTTGAGAAAGAGTTTTAGATAAGTGTTGTTTGTTTATTATTATTGCATGAACTTCCTTTTATATATGAAATTTGTGTTTTGTTGTATCTTTTTCATGAAGTTTGAGTAGTTCATTTTATCTTTCTCCTTACTCTGAGATATGGTGAAATGAAGAGATAGTTTGGATGTGCTAATGTTAAAATATAAAATAAATTGTAATGNAGAAAATAATTGTTTGTGAATTATTTAAGATGAAAATTAGTGTTCAAAAAGACTAAATGAACTTTGAAGTAAATTGAAAGAAAATTGAAATTTGTGAAAATAGAAAAATCAATTTTTGGCTACTGGCGCCGAAGGTGCCGACATGGGCGCCGACAGCGCCCTCGACCCGAAAAATACCCAAACACCCTTAAAAATTCGCGATTTGCACAGTAAAACGTCATTTTTGCCCTTTAAGTCACCTTCAACATCCGATTTTTGCACCTAAGGCTTGCTATTTCTCGGATTTAAGGGATTTTAAGGCAAACGAAGTTCGGATTTCATCTTTTCTAGATAAGAGCTACGTTTGAACTCAAAATTTTTTATTTTCACCAAAGATTTATCTTACATTGCCGATATCTGAAATTTTGAATTTTTTTAGAATATTTTGAGAAAATCCTTTGGTGAAGAACTCTTACTTAATCGATTTAAGTTTAAAACGTTCCAAATTGTGATTTTCGGAATTTTTGGAAATTTATTTGGATTTTATCAATTTTTTTTAAATTTACCAAGACACCAAGAATTAGCAAAGGAAAGAGAAATGTGGATTTTGATGATCAAAAGTTTGTCAATTATAAGGCCAACATTTGTTTCAATAGTCTACTTACAACTAAAAAAGTAATTTCGGATCGAGGATTTAAAAATCTGGGTGGAGTAGTTGAAAGAATAATCAATGCTCGGCAGTAGGAGAATTTTTGTTACTTTAGTGTCGAGGCTATCATTAGTATAGTGATGGAGTTCTATGCCAATTTTAAGGAGACTTCTGAAGACTATGTGTTTGTTTGTGAGAAAATGACAGAGTTTATTCCAAGAAAAATTAATGAATTTTATCAATTAGAAGATGTGTATAGCTGCCAGTACAAATCGTTTTCTGCTACGAATGAGGCCTTGGATGAAGTTATTTCTTTTCTTACTTATGGAAGATGAGCTTGGAAAGTGAAGAATGGAGTTAAGGTAAACTTTCCTCTTTCTATGTTAAATGTAGTATCTAAGGCCTGACATTACTTCATTTCTGGAAGATTGATATCAACAAATCATCATAGTGAGGTTACAAAGGATAGAGTCATCTTGAACTTCTGTATCCAGCAGATGAGAATGATAGATGGTGGCTCTGTCATTTATAGAAACACCCGATCTATTGCTTTTGGAGAGACTATTGGTGGTTTAGCACACCCTGCCCTGATCTTCACACTATGTGAACAGACAGGAGTTGATTTTAGAGTGGATGAGAAGAGAATTGAGCCTCTAAAACCTATTAGGTATGTCAATATAAAGAATTATAAATCTCATGTTGGATGGAGATCTGGAAATAAGACCAGGGATATTCCTTCTACGTCAAGTATTACTTCTAGCACCCCTACTATCCAAGAACTTATGGAGTAGATGATCATCCAACAAGGAGATATCTTGAGAATAGAGAGTAGAATGGAAAATATGGAGGCTAGAAATGCACACAATGATGATTTGACAAGACAGAAATTCGAATATGATGCTACTTATGATGATGCAATGGTCGGATACATGAGTGATCACTCAGTTCAGTTTCCTACTCACTCTGTTTTTACCCCCATATCAAAAGCAGAATTTAGATGTGGAAGAAGAAGATGATGATGATGATGATTGGTGATGCTTTAGTGAGATTTTTGTTTACTTTATGTTTGGTTGTACTTTATTGTTGAGATAGTTTGTTTGTAGATTGTGACACTTTATTTTAAATGTTATGTCGTGTTGTAAACAATAGATTTGTGAAACTGTTTTTACATTGGGAACCATTTTAGTAATGTTGCTAGTTTTTATTACTTTGTTGGATGTATTTGTAGTTAACTCTTTCTCAGCAAATTTTTATATGTATTATGTGTTATTTAATGTTTTAAGTCTGGTAGTTTTTCATATTAGCACCTGCAATAATTCAGAGTTAAGTTTCAAATCATAACCTTTAGCAGGTACGTCTTTTCTTATGTATTAATTGTTTTCTTTCACCATTTATTTTTCAATTATTTATGCAAAATCTTTTAAAAATTTAAGTTNAATTTAATGTTTTAAGTCTGATAGTTTTTCATATTAGCACCTGCAATAATTCAGAGTTAAGTTTCAAATCATAATCTTTAGCAGGTACGTCTTTTCTTTATGTATTAATTGTTTTCTTTCACCATTTATTTTTCAATTATTTATGCAAAATCTTTTAAAAATTTAAGTTTGGAGGGAAGAAAAATTCATTTTTAAAGAAAAGATACTTAATTTTATTTGTCCTCAACTATATTTTAAAATTTAACATGACCTTTGGTACTAGAGGGTAACTTTAGATGATTATATTTGTGTTTCTAAATATATATAGTAAACTTAAGTAAAAATTTTTAAAAATAAAGGTTAATTTTAAAGATTAAGATATTTGGTATGATAGAATAAGACTACGTTTTTCTATTTTAAGTAAAGGAATTTNAACTTAATTTTATTTGTCCTCAACTATATTTTAAAATTTAACATGACCTATGACTATATTTGTGTTTCTAAATATATATAGTAAACTTAAGTAAAAATTTTCAAAAATAAAGGTTAATTTTAAAGATTAAGATATTTGGTATGATAGAATAAGACTACATTTTTCTATTTTAAGTAAAGGAATTTGTATTTTTTAAATATTAAAAACCTTAGAAATTCATGTAAGAAAAAAAGAATAAAACTTTATCAAAAATCTTTAAGGCTAATATAAATTTATAAGTGAAAGAATGTAAGAAGTTTTTAACTTTAAGAAGAGAATAGTGAAGTTCAAAATCATTAAAGGTTATCCAGATATAGTAATCTTCATATAAAAAAAGGAAAGAAGAGAAAAAATATTAAAAATGATCCTGAAAAGAAAATAAAAGAAAAAAAAAGAAAAAAAAGGATGTGAGGAGAAACTTGAGAAGATGCATAATTAAAATTGATTTCATTTGAATCAACTTAAAGAATGAGGTTTGGCTACATTATTTCCGTACTAGCATATTTACTAGTAAAGATTCATGAAGTTCTTTTTCATATGGAAATTCTAAGTGGATTTAATATGAATAATTTGTAATTTTCCTTAAAAAGCATAGAGAATCAGAAATCTTAGACTTTACTGCTAGATATTTTTATACCTTTAGTATTAACGGGAGTTATTTTACATTTTTCTTAAGTTATGTTATTGTATTTAATAGACTAAAATATGGAAATCTAAAAGTTAAAATATTTATCATGTAAAAGAGTTACTTGAGGACAAGTAACATTTAAGTTTGGGAAATTTTGATACACCAAAAATATATGCATCTTTAGACTCATATTTTATATTCATTTTTTTGTGATATTGCACTTTAATAAAAGGTACTTTTTTATGTTTTATAGGAGGTTGTTAATTTTTAGGACTTGGAGTAAAAAGAAAGCAAAAAAATAAAATTTGGAGTCAAAATGAAGATTTTAAAAAATTGTTCAGCGCCGACGGCGCCGTTTGACAGAGAAGACGGATTTAGTTAGATGGTCACTGGCGCCGACAGCGCCAGTGTCGGTGCAGACCCTGTTTCTAGAAAATTCGACGAATTTGAACATTTTTTGAAGAGGTTTTGGATGCACCTATTGGAGAACCGACCCTAGACTCTATTTAGAGTCGAAATTGATCAGATAGGCCCCCTTCGCACCTCTTCGCGCTCTTCCTTGCCACTTTACATTCTTCCACGTCATTCCACACCATTAATCATTCATTTTATTTATAGTTTTGAGTTTTTGTGGTGAGTTTAAGTGTGAATTCTTCTCTAAAAAGTGTTAGAGAGGGAGAGAATTGAGATTTCTTCTTCCTACATTTCCTAAGAGAGACTACAAACGATTTGTTTTGAGAAAGAGTTTTAGATAAGTGTTGTTTGTTTATTATTATTGCATGAACTTCCTTTTATATATGAAATTTGTGTTTTGTTGTATCTTTTTCATGAAGTTTGAGTAGTTCATTTTATCTTTCTCCTTACTCTGAGATATGGTGAAATGAAGAGATAGTTTGGATGTGCTAATGTTAAAATATAAAATAAATTGTAATGGTTTTTCAACTCCGCTCTTAATTTACTTTTCGATCTGACCAATTGAATTAATTAAATATGTTGTGAAATATATGATCCGGGAAATGAAGTATGATTCTACAACAGAATGATAATCACATTTAAGTCCATGAAAGAGTATTTCGTTTATGGAATTAAGTGCAAATAAATAGGGAAATATACATTGTTAGGTATAGAATTTGAGATTTTTAGGGTGACAGATTAAAATTCTCAATTTGATCTTTGTGTTTAAGAACTAAAGCGAGAGTTAACCTTCAGGGGAAGGGAAGTGGGAGTTATGGAGTGAGAGTCAGTATCCTCTTAGCTCAGTCACGGATTTAGGGACTAAACCTAAGATTAGTCAATGATTTTCCATAATACTGAATCAGGGTAGAGAATTAAAATTGCTCCTATTTGACACAAAACATATTTAAACTATTTATCTCATCTCATTTCACCAAAAACTCAGTATCGTGGGAAAGATATTTTTTCATATTAAAAATTTCATCACATAAACATAGTTTAGTTGTTACTAATTTAAACTCTGTATTTAAATTTTACTAGTAGTTAATAATTTAATTTTGATAGTATCTCAAGCATTCGAAATTAGTGACAGTAATTTCGTATTATTTTTATGAATAATCTATTTAATTTATCATCTCAAAATTTAAATCTTACTCGTGAGATCAATATTTGGGACTTAAATAGAAAGACTTGTATTATTTGATAACAATATGTATACTTGCGTAGAATCCCAACATTAAGTGTTTAACGTTATTATTCATAAAATACAACATTAAATTTTTGGCACCGTTGCAAAGCGGAGTCAACTTTATAAATTTTGCACAACTATATTCAACCGGGATCAACTAGCACACTTTCCTACAGATAGCAAGCTTGAAGACATTGTATGTGGAAGGAAGACCAATAAATCTTTAGGATCAATGATCATTCCAAGAACTACAAAAGTATTGACTTTAGCTTTAATTTGAGACAAATATTTTGTCATGGTGTGATTTCTCATAGACATTGTGCGGCTTAGTTTTGAACTAAATAAGAAAAAATTGATTATATGATTACAAATGTTTCTCAATATTAAACCTAATATATGTATAAGTTTGAGGATTAATGACACAAGGATAATGAGACAGAGAGATAATGAAAGAAATAGCTGCAACCAATTTTTGATATATTAATTACCAAGTCTGATAGAGGGTAAACCATGCTCCGCAACCATTGTGATACTGGAACTAGTAGGGAAAATAGTGAAAATACAAATGCAACTTTTATTAATAGGAAAATAGAATTACAACACAATACAAACTGAAAATAACATCACCAAACATATGAATACACAAATAAACACCTAGATAGTGCATCCCAAAGGTCGGTAGGGTGGTTATGTAGATCAGAATGACAAGCGAGGTTGGGGCATCAAAGGCGAGGTGAGAAAACTGCATGAATAGCTAGAGGGCTGGCTGTCCTGTGCAGCGACAGCAAGAAATTAGGGCAGAAACAGCAACATTTTGTTGCCCCGGAGCGACAGTAGCAAGAACTGGTGAGTCAAAAGCGAGGTTAGCAAAGATGCGGGCGGTTTGGGGAGGCAAACAGGTGCTGGACAGTTAGACGCATGCTGCAGAAAATGGGTGGTAGGGTGTTGGGGATTGGAGTGGCCGGCATTTACGAAAGGTGGGGGAGAAGGTTTAGGAGAGGACGAAAAGGGAAGATACAGCACCACCTCGGAATTAGATACAGCCGGAGCACCTCCACCTCCTCGGATACAACCCTATAAAAAAGAAAGAGGCTCCACAGAGGAAATCTGAAAACTAAAAACCAAGGCTGCCCTAATTATCTGAAACAACAATAATATAGACTCCAATTGGGGGAAAAAGGAAAGAAATAGGAAAGGAAACTCCCACACAAAAGGAAGGGTGGGAATACTCCAAAAAATAGCCATTAAAGGCTTTCCAAATGGGTAAGAGCAAAAGATGAAGGGAGGTAGTCCCGCTTTCTACACGGTATTCCCCATCCTTCTGCCCTGCTCCATCGTGATCGCTTTTTTGAATTGGTCCCCTAAACCGTTCCAGTAATTGACCAGTCGGTTCAACCTGTTGTCATATTAACGCCCCGCCACAAGAGCACATTTTGGCGCTCCACATCAGTCTTTAGGGGTTGAGGGAGCTTCGACCTCATTCGTTGAAGCTTCTTATGTTTGTCTTCAATCCTAGTGACACCTGGATTCTCATGGTACGAAGTTAAGTCCCCTGATAGGTTGATCAGATAAGCGTTGTCATTTCACAACACATTCTGGTAGAATAGATATATGTCCTCTTTTGGCACATCCTGAGCGAAAGTTGCATAAAAAGGTGGGTGGGTTCTCGCAATATAGCTCTCGAGCCTTTAAGCTTAGAGCCTTCTCCCTCCTCTTTTCGTANCTTCTACACGATATTCCCGATCCTTCTGCCCTGCTCCATCGTGATCACTTTTCTGAATTGGTCCCCTAAACCGTTCCAGTAATTGACCAGTCGGTTCAACCTGTTGTCATATTAACGCCCCGCCACAAGAGCACATTTTGGCGCTCCACATCAGTCTTTAGGGGTTGAGGGAGCTTCGACCTCATTCGTTGAAGCTTCTTATTCTTGTCTTCAATCCTAGTGACACCTGAATTCTCATGGTACGACGTTAAGTCCCCTGATAGGTTGATCAGGTAAGCGTTGTCATTCCACAACACATTCTGGTAGAATAGGTATTTGTACTCTTTTGGCACATCCTGAGCGAGAGTTGCATATAAAGGTGGGTGGGTTCTCGCAATATAGCTCTCGAGCCTTTAAGCTTAGAGCCTTCTCCCTCCTCTTTTCGTACCCAACAGACTGTAGCTGACGAACAAACAGACGAGAAATCAATTTTGGGATGACAATTGTGGCAGGTTGTGCCCCTCACACTAGCAACCATTCATGAGAGATATCTTCAGTAACAGTACTTGGAACCCATTGAAGCAGACGGTAGGAAATCGGAAGAGGTGGTTGAGGGTAGGAATGAAAAATTTTGGTGGGGGGTAAAGCAGACAGTAGGAAATCCTAGGATGGGACTAGGGTTAGGCAAGCTATGATACCGAATGATACCAGAACTAGTAAGGAAAACAGTGAAAATACAAAACTAGCTTTTATTAATAGGAAAATTAGGTTACAGTACAATACAAGCTTAAAATAACATCACCAAAGCATAAGACGACACAAAAAAAACACCTCGATAGTGTATCCCAAAGGCAGTGAAGGTGGCTAGGTGGATTGGAATGACTAGGAAGGTTGGCAACAGTAAAGGCGAGGCGNGGAGAGATATCTTCTGTAACAGTACTTGGAACCCATTGAAGCAGACAGTAGGAAATCGGAAGAGGTGGTTGAGGGTAGGAATGAAAAATTTTGGTGGGGGGTAAAGCAAACAGTAGGAAATCCTAGGATGGAACTAGGGTTAGGCAAGCTATGATACCGAATGATACCAGAACTAGTAAGGAAAATAGTGAAAATACAAAATTAGCTTTTATTAATAGGAAAATTAGGTTACAGTACAATACAAGCAAATAGCATCACCAAAACATAAGACGACACAAAAAAAACACCTCGATAGTGCATCCCAAAGGCAGTGAAGGTGGCTAGGTGGATTGGAATGACTAGGAAGGTTGGCAACAGTAAAGGCGAGGCGAGAACACTGCAGGAACATCTAAAGGGCTGGTTGTGCTATACAGCGACAGCAAAGAAATTGGGGCAGAAACGACAGAAACAGCAAAGATTTGCTATTCTGGGGCGGCGACAACAAAGACTGGGGATGGGAAGCAATGTTAGCAAAGATGCGGGCGGTTTGTGGTGGTGGGAAGGTGTTGGACAGTAAGACGTATGCTGCAAAAAAATGGTGGTAGGGTGTTGTAGAGGGATTGGAGTGGTCGGCGGTTTACGGAAACTAGAGAAGGGTTATGGGAGGAATAAAAGGAGAGATACAACACCACCTCGGAGATGGATACAGCCGGAGCACCACCACCACCTCCTCGAATACCACCCTACAAAATGGAAAGAGACTCTACAATAGAAATTTGAAAAGCAAAAACCAAGCCTGCCCTAATTGTCTAAACCAACAATATATAGACTCCAATTGGGAGAAAAATGGAAGAAATATGGAAAGAAACTCCCACACAAGAGGAAGGGTGGGAACATTAAAGGCTTTTCAAAAGGGCAAGAACGCAAGAGGGGAGGTAGTCCTATCTTCTCCATGATAGTCCCGATCCTTCTACACTGCTCCTTTGTGATCGCGTTTTTGGACCGGTCCCCTGGACCGTTCGAGTATTTTACTAGCCGGCTCAGCCAGTTGGCATATTAGTGTCTTGTAATAGAAACACTATTAGTGCACCGCTACAAGGGCGCCTTTTGGTGCTCCACGTCAAATTCTTCATAGAGTAGGAGCATCCGAGCCATCAAGATGTCCTTTAAAATCATTTGCATGAAAATGTTTCAAGATTTGTGATCTCCATATAGAGTGATTATTAGATGTAAGTTGTATAGTAATGATAATGATGATACTGGCCATCAAAACTGAAGAGAAGAGGGATTCTCAATGTTAGAGTGAGACACAAGCAAAGGACTATTGTTAGGAGACAAAGTGTTTGAGACTGGCGAAATGAAGTAGAGGAAATGAGCAATCTAAAAAGGAAGAATTCTAGCCGTGAGGAGTTCTTTGATACCATAAAAACTGAATCCAAAAAAAAAGATGTAAATAACATCAGTAAGAAGAAAAATAAGTNAAATAAAAGGAGAGATACAACACCACCTCGGAGCTGGATACAGCCGGAGCACCACCACCTCCTCCTCGAATACCACCCTACAAAATGGAAAGAGACTCTACAATAGAAATTTGAAAAGCAAAAACCAAGCCTGCCCTAATTGTCTAAAACGACAATATATAGACTCCAGAAATGGAAGAAATATGGAAAGAAACTCCCACACAAGAGGAAGGGTGGGAACATTAAAGGCTTTCCAAAAGGGCAAGAACGCAAGAGGGGAGGTAGTCCTACCTTCTCCATGATAGTCCCGATCCTTCTACACTGCTCCTTTGTGATCGCATTTTTGGACCGATCCCCTGGACCGTTCGAGTATTTTACTAGCCGGCTCAGCCAGTTGCCATATTAGTGTCTTGTAATAGAAACACTATTAGTGCACCGCTACAAGGCCGCCTTTTGGTGCTCCACGTCAAATTCTTCATAGAGTAGGAGCATCCGAGCCATCAAGGTGTCCTTTAAAATCATTTGCATGAAAATGTTTCAAGACTTGTGATCTCCATATAGAGTGATTATTAGATGTAAGTTGTATAGTAATGATAATTTTGATACTGGCCATCAAAACTGAAGAGAAGAGGGATTCTCAATGTTAGAGTGAGACACAAGCAAAGGACTATTGTTAGGAGACAAAGTGTTCGAGACTGGCGAAATGAAGTAGAGGAAATGAGCAATCTAAAAAGGAAGAATTCTAGCCGCGAGGAGAAGTTCTTTGATACCATAAAAACTGAATCCAAAAAAAAAGATGTAAATAACATCAGTAAGAAGAAAAATAAGTAAAAGAAATTGTGATTCATCTTCTTGGATAATAATTGTTAAGCCATATATATTTCAATGTATTTTAAAATTAATGTGTTGATTGGCGGCTATGCCCGCTGACGGCGGCCTGAGTGGTCGATAGTGGTCGGTAGTGGCGGGCGGCAGAGGTAGAGTAGCTATGGCCAGTAGTGGTGGGCGAAGATAGCAGCCAACAGTGATAGGCAGCAGCAGCAACAACACCTAAAGAACAGTGGCTGGCAGTGGCATGTGGAGGTGGGCAACGATGGCCTGTTGAGGNGCATATGGAGGTGGGCAACGATGGCCTGTTGAGGTAGGCAACGGTGGCCTGTGAAAGTGGGCGACGGTGACTGGCAACTATGGTCGGCGGCAATCGGAGTAATTGATGGTGGTCGATGGTGGCCCGCGGAAAGCGATGGGGGTGTCGGTCAGCAGCAGCAGGGACGGGAAGGCCAATGACATTTTACTTTATGTTGTGTTTTTAGAATTGGTCGAATTCTAAAATCAGAGAAAAGGAACTAAGCCATGAATTTCAGTTACAATACTACTTTACATTAAATATGAATTCCTTCCAAAAAACAACTGAATTTTTAGAATCGCTACATTAGGAATGCAATGCACCTCTAATGCCACCGACCAAATAACCCCTAAAACAGTTGTAAATTTGCAATCGTGGTTGAATTTTCAGGGCTTTCA
>JXCR01127816.1:0-10367 GCA_002079205.1 Phalaenopsis hybrid cultivar
TAAGTGTTTACCTCTCAACTTATCCACTGATTTTTGGCCAGCAGAATCTTTAAGGTGGAAAAACCGTGAACATATTTTTGAAGCAAAACTAATCTTTATGAACTTTCAAATGTATACTATACAGTTATATTCCTTCAAATTTTCTCTAGTACCCGGATGCTAATTGTACAATTGAAGATCGAAAAGTTTGATCATATTATTGATCCATAATCATACGATCTTAATGCTCTCAATATTTGGAATTCCTACCCATCAAATAACCAGGCTCCCTGCATTCTGAAGCTGAAGTTATTTTCTGATTTCCATGTACTTGCTACTGAACGGCAAATTATAGTGCTATACAGTAAAGAGTTGGGCTTTATCCGTTTTCCAGGATAATTGCTAGCTTTTCACTGTAAATATGCAAGCTTTCCTGAACTTGATCAATTTCTCTTTTATGATCCATGAATTGCTTGCTGCTTAGGTTATGCAATTTGCATTCATGAGCTCTGGTAATAAATGGGCCTTCTAGGCTGAATATTTAAGTAAGCAAAAATAACATGCCTGTGCATTAAGAAACTTGGAAGTTAGGATTAATATAACCTAATATTATAAGCCATGCAAAGGATGAAATACGGCTTCATATTTTTATATTTTGGACCTTTTTTTGTGCAATAAATCTAAAAAGCCCTACTTTTACTGTTCAAAGATGCTTTTAATTCTCACCAAAAGATGGTGAAATGAGTTATAATCACCTTCACAACTTCCACTGTAAATTTTAGTAACAGGATAAGCTTCATCTGTGATGATTATAATTCATAAGACATGCGTACATCAGCTTTATGGATTTTTCTACCCAGATATAAATGTTATAAAAGATCTCTAATGAAAATAATAACTGAAATGATACGTACAATTTCACAATGTGCACAATGTGCTTGCTATTTTTCGAGGCCTTGTGGAAGCTTGTTTGTTGAGTTTCAGGCCACTTCCTCTTCAAAGAATAACTGAGAGTCTGTGCTCTTTACTTGGGATTTTACAAATTTTCTATTAAATAAAGCTATAATGGACTGCGCAGTTCACTAAAGTGCTTATATACTATGCAGTTCAGTTGTTCAGATGCCACTGTTTTAAGATTAGACTTTTTTTTCAATATAATAATAGGAAACACGGCCACAATGAGTGCTTCGGCCAAATTTGGGGAATATCTTGACCAAGTTTTATCATTTCCTTTTGGCAAAGCAGAGAAGTTATAGCTGTCAATGATGAGTGCTTATGTGAAAGATGATTTGTCTTTGGAAATGCTGATAAAAATGAATGCCTGTACCCACTCTAATCAGAATACTGGGTCATGTTGGCGTTTACTTAACAACAGTTTTTAATGTTGCTCTGTTATCCTGCAACAAAAACTTTTTTTATGTTAATTTAAACACCCGAAATTCTAACCATGATCTCTGCATTAAAGAAACGGTATCAATTCGAGCCATTAAATTCATGATTAGTTCATGAAAGCTTTCACTAGCCATCCAATCAACTGGCAACTTACATTGGTGTCTAGACACGAGCTTCCTTTTGCGGCTCACATGACGATGTAACTAAAGTTTGCAACTATTTTTCACTTCCTGCAGGAATGATAATATAATCTCAAAGACCCTTTTCCACATTGATACAACGTTTGTTCATGCCTATTACGTGCCATAGCTGAAATTACAGTTTCCTTGTCAATGTAAAATACTTTAATTTGCATTTTCCTGCATCTCACTGTTACATCTGGAATTATATAATGAAATGTGGATTTACCAGCCAATTTAAAATTAAATTGCATATTAAATATTCTGACAAAGCTTATTAAGCTGGATGGAACTTATTCATTCGGGTGTGAATGGTATTGTGTCCAATATAGCTAGGAAAATTTGCCTATTAATCAGCAAGTCAAATTATTTATTGAATTGATTATTTTGTTATAGTAGAAATCATTGATCTATGATACAAGAGCTAGTGTGCATCAAGCATAGCTAGGAAACTTTGTGGCACTTGTAATCAGTAATACTAATTTCCTCTCCTCTAAGGAGATTGAATGGTTCTCCCATTTTTATTTCTGTTTATGCTTCTTTTTATGGATTTTCAATTACTGGATCACACCTTTAGTTTTCTTCTATGATTTAGAAATTCTTTATGGGTAAAATTTCATCAATTTTTATAATAATTTAATAATTCATTGTTGTAAAAAAATAATTATTATTGATTAATTTGTATAAGTCAATTTAAAGTGTAGTTTTTCTCTCTTTTTTGAATGTATCAAAATCAGTGAACACCCCTAAATACCGTAAACCTTATATTTGTTTTTTGGCATTTGAAGGATTCTGCACGCTGAAAACTATGTCCATTCTCATTTGCAATCATAACCGTCCCTTAGAGAAATTTAATACATTAGGTTGATGATTTAAAAATCCTTGTGATTGTCTTTGCCATAAATTTTTAATGATGTAAAAAACAAATGAATTGTTTTGATCTTACATTTGAAGGTCATAAGATCAAAATATTTGTCATAGGAGAAAAGTTCTTCCATTATATGTTGTTTTCATTTATATGTAAAGTTAACAGTAATAGGAAAGGATCTTTTCAAGCGAATACTTCGGCTGTGAACTCTGTTCATCGGTTTGTTTTTTTGCATATTCTGTGTAGGATATCTTCGATGGTATTATTATGATTGACACTGAAGTTTGTGTAGCTTGGCATTTATTGGCACATTCAACTCAGTATGTCAGCTGACTGCTTTGTTAGTTGTTGTTTCTTAATACCTATAATGGATTTTAGTAGTAGAAAAATCGGAAAAAGAGAATAGAATTTGTGGTATCTTATTTTTTTTTTGCCGGTTGGAGTGAAATTGTATCGAGTTCATGTGAGCTTTGTTGCTGTCATGCCCCTTTTACGGATTTTCCAAAAGACATTGATTTTTGCGGATAATGCCTCACTAGCTAGCATTATTTTAGGCTATTTTATTTTGTTAATTTCTATTAACGTGAATACTACTGGAAATGCACAACTATAAACATGTAATGAATACCCTAAATGCTGTAAATAAATGTTTAACTTGAATAGTCATATGGATAAAATGCATATTGAATTGCCTTCCATATGGTTTGATATGCTTCATCTCCACAGAAATCAGCTTTCCTATTACTACTGCAACTTATTGAAGTTTTCAAAGCAACTGAGTTTAAGACTTTTTTTGCTATGGATTTTATCAATACAACTACATGATATACTATAAGAATTAATTAATTAGCATTAATGTTTTCTGATAGTCTTCTCCAACTTATTGGTTTTGAGCTGTTTTTGGTTGTTGCTATCCATGATGATGCTGATTGATATCCTCTATTTTTATTTTACTCGCGCTCTTTTATTTTTTAACTGACATCTATAAGTACCTAATCTTGGCTTCAAAATTGCAAGCATCTTATTATTGACCATTAAAGGTTGAATCTTGGCAGAAACATTTCATTAATTTTTTATCTTTCTTATGGAATTTATGCAAATACTTATTTCTGTTTTTCCTTTTTTGAGTTGTCTATAATTAGTTGGAGCAAATGCTTACCTTTGTTCTTATTTTCGTATCTTCCATGAAATCACGTGATTGTTTTAGAATTGTGTGGTTTTTATCATGCACTCTTCGAATTACATCATTATTTTTTTCATTTGAAATTGAGTTTGATCAAAAGTGTAGGATTATATGCTTCCCGTCTTTGAATGTTTACATGAAGGCATACATCAGTATTTTTCTAGTTGAAATCTATGGGAAATGTTTTTTCTTATATATCTTTTTTAGAAGACATCAAAATTTATGTGTAACTATTGTACTTAAAAAGAACAATGTAATATTATTAGGCAAAAGAATTTTCTCGAACCTAAAGTCAAATTATAGGCTTAAAACTCAATCTAGCAAGATAAACTTGTTAAATCACTTAAGCAAAAATAGTGTCATATTCAAAGCTAAACCAGCAAACTTAATTTGCTTGACTAAACTTGAAGCTTTATTAGTTGATGCCAACTATTATCTGATATGCTGTTAGACTTTTAGGTTTGAATTACAGATCAGCAATCCAATCCATTATTTGTATTTATGAAACCTCTTTTGTAATCCTTTCATTACATCCAATGCACAAAAATGTTTCGAACTTCATCATCTATCTCTTGTTTGAGGCAGGGAATCTGGTTTTTCATATTTATATGCAGCATGAATATTCCATTTGAAGTTGATCCTGTTCTTCCTATAAGTATTATTGCAATAACACTTAACAGGAACAAAACTCTGGCAGGGGGCTCGAGGCTTGTGAAATTTGGNGTTCCTATAAGTATTATTGCAATAACACTTAACAGGAACAAAACTCTGGCAGGGCGCTCGAGGCTTGTGAAATTTGGGCAAGGCTTGTGATTAAACATATGCTAGATTACATCCCTAGTAAAAGAATTCTAGGCTTGTTCGATAAGTGATTAAATTGGAGCTATAATACCTTGCTCAATCTTTGTTTTATCAGTTGAAACTGCTAAAATTTGAGCTTTAACATAGCCTAGGTCTGAAAGTTTGATCTAGCTACTTAATCATATTTTCTGACAGACATTACTCTGTAAGCTTGATGTAATGCAAGTATATATACATAAATACATATATATATATATATATACATACATATGTATATACATACATAGATATATATATATACATACATATGTATATGTATATGTATATGTATATGTATATGTATATGTATATGTATATGTATATGTATATGTATNCATACATACATATATATATATATATATACATACATACATATGTATATACATACATAGATATATATATACATACATATGTATATGTATATGTATATGTATATGTATTGTGAAAATCAAATTGAACTGGTCTGTAGATCAACCATAGTGTGTATAAATCATTAGACCACTTTGGTTCATTAAAAAAATTGGATTTCTAAGGAGTCAAGATTAATCTGTAATAATTGGCATTAGAATAACTAAACCCTCAAATCAACAATGGTTGAATAAGTTTGATTAGGAGTTGCGATTGAGAGATGATACTGGAATGTAAGTTTTTTTTACTTATTTATGCATATAATTGTATGAATTCAAAGGTTATTCTAATTCTACAAGGACGGGGTCACTTATTGAAAAGTAAGATATTTTTATACTAGTAGCTTAGCATGTTATGTAGCTTTTATTGATGTGTTTTGTTGAGCACTAAGTGAGCATACTCGTAAAGACAAACTGAGTTGTTCTTCCTGGGCTTGTTCAGCTGTACAACAACCAGATTTTCTTTTTAATTTTTTTTTTAATTAGCCAAGCAAATGCAAAGAGATTTTTAGTTCCTAACTTGTTCATCATGCATTTTTCCTCTAGTGAATTGTTTTGCCGGCGGAAATTTCATGTTTATAAAGAGTGTTTGGAGTTTCTTTTGGAGTAGAATGTTCTTAGAATCAAATGTTTACTGTGCCGTCTGGATATACAGCAGAGATTTAACTGCTGAATTGTGCGTGTACAATGGTTTTGCACGTGTGAAGCCTTGTAATTGTGTGAGATGTGCCTGCTTATCAAGTAACATATGGGCATATAGACTACAGTTAGAAACATATTTATGGTCTTGATATTGTTATTATGACAAGCTATGAAGAATAAATGACATCTAGCAAATGATATGTTTATGGTTTTTATTCTATTAATGATTGTGCATTGCATGATACCATGGCTATGTTGAAGTTTGATTATCTCTAATCAGATCTGTTTCGCGCACTGATATTTTCATAACTCAAGGCATTCTTAATATTGAAACTCCTCAAAGACATTTGTCTTTAGTACCGAGGAAGTTGAGTAGGGTGATGTTGCTGTGATGGATATGTTATCCACCCATTAGTGACTCAAAGTTCATGGCTTTGTAAAAAATACATATTCTCTTGAATCAGGATTAGGGTTGCTGTCATCTACTCTATACTTTTTTGCTTCTTGTCTAAACTCAAAAAATTAATTTGATGACCAAATGCCACGAGCCTGTTGAGCATATTTTAGATTGCATTGATTTTTGAGTTCCAAACCATGCAATAACTTGGTCCTTTTGTCTTAGATGATTTCAATTAGTTCAATTTGTTAGATGGATAAAATGCAAAAGATTATGTATTACGTGAGTAAAATTTAAAAGGGGTGGTGGGAAAGTATCTCGTGTCTATGAAAGTTGTAGTTATGGTAATGGTGGCACACCTTCAGCTATACTGCTTGTTTAATGTTATTAAGTGACAAGTGATGAACATAATGGATTAGTCTTTCATAGAACAAAAAAATCTTGTTCATAATGACTGTTTAAACTCAAAAGTTTAAAATTGCGCAATCGCACATCGAGACATTTTCATTCTTGTTGCGAGGTGTAAAGCCCAAGACATTTTGAGGCGTAAGCCTCACTGCTAGAAAATTGCATAGAGACAAAATAAAGGCAAATGAGTATATTAACATCATAACTTATAAATATTACTACACAATGACATTAACATCATAATATAGTAAGAGCTATTATATATCGGGCCTTGGGTTGGCGATTTGGCTTGTTGTTCTCAAATAACTCGTGTTCAGCTCGTTAAGCAGCTCGTGTTTGACTCTTTAAGTAACTCGTGTTAGTTTGTTCATTAAGCTGAACACGAACAAATTTTTAAGCTCGAAATTGAAACGAGCTGAAAACGAACAAAAGTTTGTTTTCTTGTGTTTGACTCGAATTGACTCGAAAATAAATGAACACACACACTCGAGCCGAGCACGAACACACTGTTCATGAGCCATTTCGAACACAAGGCAATTTCAAACGAACCGAACACGGGCCAAGCTTGAGCTTGCTCAGGCTCGGCTCGTTTACAACCCTATTTGGGCCTATATCAAGTCACAAATTGTTTAAGCTGCATAGTAACATTTTAACAAATTGCACACAGGAAAAAATGCAATACATATTGCAAAGTAAGACTTCAAATGAAAGTAACATAAAATATAAAGACAAAATAAGACACAAGATAAATTTAGCATAATAAATTTCTCTTATATTGTCCAATATAATAATACTTAGATTCAAATAAGAATATAATGAATAATAAAAAAACCTATGCATTCTCATCACCTAAGTGGTTTTCATTAGTCACATCAAAATGAATAACTTTCTTCTCTGCTTCTTCATCAATTTGAGTCCTGGTTCTCCCACTCTTCCTTTTCTTTAATGATAGATTTCAATCATTTTTCTCTTCTATAATCAATAATAATAAGATATAAAAAATATTAATCAAAATTTAAAATAACTTCAAATACTAATACTTTTATGATACCTTTTTTAAATTTCTTTTTGCCTTGTGCTTTATATATTAACCTTTATCATGTCTCCATTAAAGAAATCAACATTCTAAACTTCTTATTTTAACTTAGATGGTGTGACCTCATCGTCATTACTGCAAATCACTCATTATTTAATGACATTTTTATTTATTAGGGGATCCTCATCATCATTACAACTTTTTTTATTCAAACTTTTATTATTAAGTTACTTGTTGCACTGATATATACCACAGAATTCATTCTTAAAGTTAGACGGTTTTCCCATTTTGTGTGTTTAATTATATGTGCTCCAATTGCACACATCCAGATAATGAGCATGTACATCTTAAAACTGTTATAGAAAAATGTTATAATTTCAGAGCATCATCATCAAATTGGTTCTATAATTCAACTATATTTGAAATAAAATAGTATAATTAAAATTTAATAATTTAGAGTGTGAAGAGAAATTTCTTAATTTTATGATCTAATTAAATATTAAAAATTACTTAAAGAATATTTTACCTGTTATTTTTAACTTGATGTTTCCCAAAGAAATCTTTTATTTCTAAATGGTACAAGTTGCATATTGGCGATTGCCCTTTCAGTTGGGTCAACAATCAATATATTCATGCAATGTTATAGCCCCAACTTAATCTAATGATTGGTAAACTTATCTTCAACGTAATGAAATTAAGGATTAAGAAAATATATAGCAGCATGCAAATGATGATAAAGCTGAAGCTCACATTTGTCATTATTGATGGGCTATAAGCTCACATTCCCAAATTCTCTTATAATTGACCTTCTCTTCTCCTAAATGATGGGCTATAAGCTCTTTGGCCTAATCTATTGCATTATAAATAAAGCTCATGGCTGATATTTTTTTTTGCATCCACTATTTTCATAAATTTAAATAATGACATTGTATTTGTCATTACATATGGGACACTAAACCAAGAACTTTCATTTAAAATAAATTTTTATACTTAATTTCATCGAGTGATGGTAACTATTACCTCTGATAGTTGCCTAAATTCTACTATGCTCTGTAGAGTCAGGTAAGCTGTAATAAATCTTTTTATAGGTGTAGTTCTTTCGTAGAAAATTTTCTCATCAAAGAAAATATCCATGAATAGTTGTAAATGAAGTTACCAAGCTTCTCTAAAATTAGGTTTATGCAATGTGTAACTCAAGGTGTCCAATATAGATGTTTTTTTTTTCCTTTATAAATTTATTCCCACCTGTGCTATAAGCACTAGGTGTTGTCTATCCAAATCTGGATTATAAAATGTTCTCTGATCTTCTCTATCATTCCATCAAGTAGTTCAAAAATATGCATTTTATCCTTCACTTGATTAGATGCTTCTACAGATTTCTAAAAAAATAGTGTCATAAGAATTCTTTATCAAAATGTTAGTCAATTTTTTATTCTTTATGTCAGTCCACCCGTAAAACATGATTGTTACTCCTGTCTAACTCAAAATCATTTTAATTTCTTCAATGCCATTCTTTGTATTATTTAGCTCCTCCTTTAATACCAATGTTTTCATTATTATATGGACGGAGTTTTCAAGCCCCGACCATAAATAAAATTAATCATATTAAAGTAAGAAAGCATATTGCCACATTGAATGAAGTTGTATTCTCATAAAAGGCCTCCTCCTCTAACACCCATGTTTTCAATTCATATATGGACAGGGTTTCAAGCCTATACTCTAAGCACTTACAATATGAATTATATTAAAGTAATAAGTGGAGGTTATTACATTGAATGAAATTATATTCTCATAAAAGAGAGATCCTAATATCAAAGAATACACGTTTGTGTGGCTCTTTAAATGCTTTAGAGACATCCTAAGAGTTGTAGTTGCCTCCTCTCCATGTCTTTTATAATTTTCCACATTTACCATATAGTGGTCCATGGGTCTAGATGCTTTGAAATTGTTAATTTATTCATATATCATTGCATCTCTTTTATTGTTTATAACATTTTAACACAAGTTATGTGATTTTTTTTTTTTTTTTTTGAGAGTCGTAGATGTGTTACTTCATCATTATAACACCCTTGAACTACCTTTTCACATAGTTTTGCTTCTAAGAAACATGTCGTTGCCTTCAATGTCACTTTGCACATTANTTGTTTATAACATTTTAACACAAGTTATGTGGTTTTTTTTTTTTTTTGAGAGTCGTAGATGTGTTACTTCATCATTGTAACACTCTTGAACTACCTTTTCACATAGTTTTGCTTCTAAGAAACATGTCGTTGCCTTCAATGTCACTTTGCACATTATGTCTCCACGCCAGATCTTTTCTATGTTTTGAGAATTTGTTCTTGCCTCTAACCAATTTCTCAAGGAGATTGGCTATAATAAATGGTGGAGGATAGAGTTATCAACAGAGATGCCTGTGATAGTAGAATGCCACAGTTGTAGCTGAAGCAACAGGTGGTAGGTGCATCAATGACACCAAGGACGACTGACCTATGTGTGAGGAAAAACCTTACGCTAGAGGGAAGTCGTGCGTACGATAACAAAATTAGTAAGAGGCGGCGGAAGCAGCCGAGGAATTAGAGGCAGTGGGGGTGGGGACGACGACTATGGTGCTGGGATTGTGGCTACTTTGTTGGGGACGGGGGTTGCGGTGTTGGGACGACCAATTGCGATGTCATCGTGAGAGAGGGAGTGTAGATCGTTCGTGGGTAAGGAGTGCAAGCGGAGCGGTACAAGTGCAGGTTAGGTTAAGTAGAAAATAAAAAAAAACCTAAATATTGAGGTAGACATCTTGATATATCTGGGGGGGACTTCTCGTCAAATATCAGGCATAATGAAAATGCCTCACCTGGGGAAATTGAACCATGCACCTCATAGCGCCTTAGGGCTCAATTGCGTCATGGTGTGCCTCTGGTTGCATAATTTAAGTCAATGGTCTAAAAAATTTCAACATATGCTTCTTTCCTTGGCAAGATACGACACATAAGTAGTGGCCAAGTCTGGGCTCTATTGACCATCTACTTGGCAATCAATGCATAT
>JXCR01127818.1:0-13756 GCA_002079205.1 Phalaenopsis hybrid cultivar
ATATATATATATATATATATATGTTAGGTATGACTCATATACCAGATAAAGGACAGAAGCTATAGCGGAGCAGAGCAAGTGTAGCGGAGCGAGTGGGCGGAGTGGAGCAGAATCTCATTAAATTTGTATTTTGTAATTATATATTGCACTCCAGGGTTATATATATGTTTGTTTATAATCATAGGTCTTAATTATGTATTATGTACTATTTTTTCTAAATTGAAGGAAAGTCGTCGCCTTACTCCTGATGACATGGGCATCTTTGTCAAACATCCTTAAATCTTATGTGTTCTTCTGGATTTGTGTCGATTATTTCTTTCTTAACCCTATTTTCTTATATATATATATATNTTAAAAATAAAAGTAGAGACATAATAAAAAATCAAACATTTGGTGATTTTGCCCAATCTAAAAAATAATACTAATTCAGCTCCTCATCAGAAGTGTAAATACATAAGAGTTGTGTGATATGATAAATTAAATACATCACAAACATATAATTGTATTCTAATAAGACACACCTACATTTGTAAATATTTTTTATGAAAATGGTTATTTTAATTTTGTTTATTAATTAAATAAAAAGAAAAAAAAAATTATATTCTTGAAAAAATATAGAAGGATGAATTTTTAGAATCTTGAATGCTTCCAAGTTGTTAATGAATAATGATATGATTCAATACTTTCTTAAATGTTTCTTTAAATTCAAAACAATTAAATAAACCATGAAAAAGAATTATATATATATATATATATAAAAGANTAATATTAAAATTGGCGGTTTGACTATTTCAGAGTCTGAGTTGTCTTCTTAATTAAGGTCACAATATTATTGAAATTCATTATGCAATTTATTTAAATTTACATGATTAAATATTTATTCTGCATAATTAATTTGGGCTTGAAATGGGACCTTCAGAATCACTTGAATGTATGTTGAGTTAAGGATTCATAATTAAAATATTTATTATTTTTCGTTTTTAAATATAAAACAATATATATGAATAATTCATTCTTTATTTTAAACTATTAAAATGTGGATGGTGCTATCATGCTCTTAGCTTTTATTTCTGTGATAATATTAATGATTTAGGGTACGTTTGGGGACAGTTTGTGCGTTCAAAATAACTTGTTTATTCTGAAATGCAGTCTGCGGGTAGGCCGCGGAGTTCGGCCCGCGACCGACGTTTAGTGTAAGAACCCAAACACGATTTCGGATAAACTGACGAAACGCGCAAACCAAACGGTACGGCGAAGTTTTGAAAACGCCGTCCGCACTTATAAACAGCCCCAAACATACTCTTAATATTAATATTGAACCTAATTATCACTTTTAGGTTATTAATTAAAATATTAATGAAGCCAATTACAATAATATTTTTCATTTTATCCATTTTTTTTAATATTTTCGTATTTCATGCTAAATTTCTTCAATTTGTGATAATAAAAAGAATCCCAAAAATTTTTAATTTGCATTCATCAATTTGTGATAATTTTAATNTGTCATAATATTAATGATTTAGGATGTGTTTGGGGGCAGTTTGTGCGTTCATGATAATTTGCTTATCTTGAAACGCAGCCTGCGGGTAGGCCGCGAAGTGCGGCCCACGACCGACGTTTAGTGTAAAAACACAAACACGGACGAAACGAACGAACCAAACGGCAATGTTTTGAAAATGCCGTCCGCACTTATAAGCAGCTCCAAACATACTCTTAATATTAATGTTGAGCCTAATTATCACTTTTAGGCTGTTAATTAAAATATCAATGAAGCCAATTACAATAATATTTTTCATTTTATCCACCTTTTTTTTATATATTTTCGTATTTCATGCTAAATTCCTTCAATTTCTTATAATAAAAAGAATCCCAAAAATTTTTAATTTGCATTCATCAATTTGTGATAATTTTAATACAACTTTAGTATTCATTATTATTATTATTTAAATAATTAATTTACTTGCCGGACAATCATACATAATAAATACCAAACAATTCCTATTTATTTACATGTCTAGCACATAAGATTTAATTTTTATATTTATAACGTTCAAATATTTAATAAAACATAAAAATACCAATTATAACTTGAAAAAAGAGAAATTTGCATGGAGACTTGCACGAGTTATAATGATAGTAATGATGATATTTTTGATGTGATATTAAAGATTTGAGGGGTATGAATGTAAATACATAAGAATTGAGTGGCATGCTTGGAATATATATTTTTTTCATGCAAAAATAAAAGTACTATAATATATAAAAATCAAAGCTTAGAAGTTAATTCCATATATATAAATGCATAAAAAATATGCAATGTATATACTAATGAGTTTATAACATAAAATAATTATTACTCNCACAATTTCTATTTATTTACATATCTAGCACATAAAATTTAATTTTTATATTTATAACATTCAAATATTTAATAAAACATAAAAATACCAAATATAACTTGAAAANTACTCAAGTGTAAATTTATTCTCCTAGCACCACTTTGCCAACAATTACAAGCTAATTTACAAGCAACAAAGACAATAAAAATGAAATTTATTAAAGAGATAAAGCCATGATGATAATATAATTATTGATTTATGCGCCATAAAATTTACTGGCATGAATCTCGATGCATTTTGATTAAAATATATTCCAAATTCAAATTCAGCATCTCTAAAGTCTGATTTCAACAAATTAATAATTAAATTGAACATCTCAGCAATTAATACAGGTTTAATGACGTTGAAAATGGCCTAATATGAGTCTAGATAAGCAGAAATCAACACTTGAAATGTTTGGTATATTGATTAAAAGGTCAAATAATCTCGTTATACCACCAACAAATTTTCATCATCCATCACGAATCTCGACGCATGACACGAATATCGAGACAACAATTTGAGCTAGAAACAATCAAACTTTAATTAAAAGTCATCCAGAGCTCAGATTTCAGCAAACTTATAGTCAAACTGACCGACTCGATGAGACAGACGTAGTGATATCAAAGTTAGTTCAATTTGAGTCAAATCAAACCCAGATCAAGCGATTAAATCATTCTTGGAAGATTTTCGGACACATTTGAAAGATCAAACGGATGTCGAATTCAGCGAGTTTATAGTCAAATCAAGCATCTCGACAAGACGAATCCAACGAGCTCATGATTGCTCAATTCTGACATCATTAAGACACCCAAATGTCTATCAAACGACATTCGGTCGATGGAAGTTCTCCGAAACGTCCTATCAAAATGGTTCATATTTTTGCATTAATTGCACCCAAAACACTATAAATAGAGCCCCACCCCTCACATAAGAGAGGGAAGACTGAAGGCTTTGAGAAGGAACTGAAATCCAGCACCACCGCTGACCGTCATCGAACACTGCCGATCGTCGTCGACCATCATTGATCGTCGTCCGTCAATCTTTGTCGACCACCGTCGATCGACATCAACCACCGCCAACCAGACGCCGTCCATCAACTTCGTAACTTGAAAAATCTAGTAACCATCTCTCGTTTACATGACAAAGGCTCACCACTACGATCCATGTGTCAACTACGACCAATGTGGTCATCAGCTCATGCAACTCCCGACTCCGATCCCAAAGGTCTATGAATGTCACCACTGCTCACCACTACGGACCATATGCCAACAACAACCTACACGGTCATCAGCTCATGCAGTTTCCGACTTCGACCCTAGTGGCCTACGAACGTCATCAATATTCGCCCCAACGACCTACGTAGGCATCAGCTCATGTAGCTCTCGACTCCAACCCCCGCGACCTACGAACATCATTAAAACTCGCCAACTACAATCTACGTGATTTGCAGTTCCCGCAAATGCTTACTATGGCTTCTCTGACCAATCTACATTTCTGGAGCAACCATCTACAACACTCACGACGGACTACTACCTCCTTAACAATGACCCTTGCAACATGTTGTCACCAAGAACTGCAGCCAGATTATAGTTATCTAACTTTGTAATTTCATCTTCTCTAGTTATGGGAAGAAAGAACATGTGTCCTCATCATTCATAGTGAATTATTTCAACTGGGCTAGACCCCGTGGTTTTTCCCCTTTCAAAAGTTTTTCACGTAAAAAAAATGAGGTGTCTCCTCCTGATTACTTCTTTTCTTTTATCTGTGTGTGTTGAAATCTCGTGCAACGCTAAGGCGATAATTCATTACTCTACTGCCGCGAATTTTCTGGCACACATCAAATCTACAAGTTGGTATGCATATATTCAAATCGAGCAACTCGATAAAAAGAATCAAACGAAGCCCAATATCATTTATTTTTTGAGGTCTTTAAAACACTTAAATGTTTAAAAAATAATATGTGATCAATTGAATTAACGTAGACGGTTTGATGGAGTATTGTGAGATTCTAATTTATTTGACCAAAATGTTATTCTAGAAAACTATAAATAAGCCCTCTCATTCTTCACATGAGAGAGGAAAAGTAAAGATGAATAAGCTGACAACTAAAACTTCACTTGCAAAAAGAAGTATTGTTAACTGAGCATCAGTCATGTTGACCACCACCAACAATTGTTGAAGTCAGTGCAAATGTTGTGGGCAACAATGACGGTTCTTGTTACAAACTATAATCTTTGTAGCGAACTATTATAATTGTAGTCATCAACTATATTTGTTGCACTCTGATAATGACTATTTTAGCCAAATAATTAATTTACATTTGTGATCATCAAAATTTGTAATATTATCTTCAATAATTATGAAGAATAATATATCTCTATACCTTTAATTTTTTGGTGAATTATTTTGACTTGACTAAATAATCGTACAAACTTTTAATGATGTATTTTTTACAGAGTAACCCATGAGCTAACTGAGTCAACTCAGAATGGGCTCAAATTTAGCAGTTTAACTCATCAAGTTCAGCTTATAAACCATTTATCAAATGGGGCAATTACATACAGACACCACCCTGAAGCCCGGTATTTACAAATCAAGCACCCTCTTTCATCCATTTTTCAAATTCACACTCACATATCAAAATTCATGGTAAAATCCCAACGCATATTCACCATTTTTTATAAGATTCTCAATAGTTTGATCTTGGCACACGTAAATACATCGGTTCAGTAGTTCAAAAAAATGACCTAGGTGGCTAATTTGTAAATATCAATATCTTTGGGTGCTCTATATGTAATTATTCACTGAAAGTATTTCAATCTCAATTTAAAAAATTTGAGGGCTATTTTGACAATTAATAATTTGGGAACTAAAGGCTTTACTCATTTTAAAAGCTTACAAAAGAACACGTTATATGCGACAAAAGCATATTAAGAAACTAAAGGAGTTATCTAACAGTTTATATAGACGGCAGCAATTAACTTTATAAATAATTACATTTTTGTTTGAAAATTATCGTTTTTTCTAAGGAAAATTTGTCTTAAATATTGCATAATCTTGAAGTCAGATAATTCTTTATTTATTTATCATAATCTAACATATTTGGATGTAAGAATTATTTCGATCATTTATACACCAAAACTATTGGAACAAATCTCAAAAAAAAAGAACAATTGAAGGGCTAAAAAACTTCCTTCTGAGGTAAGTCATCGACCGACAATCCAACACTAAGCATGAGAAGCTGCGTCTCTAAAGCTGAGATAGGACAAATATCTGGAGATGTTTTTCCGCTCGATAAAGAGAAGATCCGCTAAGAGTGGGGCACAAAACATGCTAACAATGAGTCTCGTCGAATATCCCGCATATGCGGCGACAAGATCATCCAATACTTTGCTTGTGAAAGGGAATGTCCGGCCGAGGCGATGAACCGACCAAGCAAACAAAAAAGCAGGCCCTGTAAAACTTGAGCCAAACGACAAACGAGTTACGACCCACCCGATGAAACAAATCGACCCGTCAACAGACCGAGCGACCAAAACACATGTGATAATCATCGACCACGGCTAATCGGTTGACTTAGTTTTCATAATAACGGACGAGATCAACACTCGACCGAATACCTCATTCGACCAACATAAGACAATGTCACCACTCAGCCGATCATCTCAACCTATCGAAGTCAAGAAAGTTGACCGGACAATTACCATCATGTTAGAATTGAACTATAATACATATATGTTGTAAAATTTATATAATTAACCAGAGCTTTAATAACATTAAGAACGATTTTCATAAATGTTCCCCCATAGATAATTGTACAAAATATGCTCCTATAAACAAAAGACGAAAGGACGAACAAAAGTATGTAGACCCCTCAGATTCCTTCGCCAGTGAAGTCATAACCCGCTCTACTTTCTCTTCTCTCATTCACTCAATTCCAACTCACTCTCGAGACATATTCATAAAGAAAATCAAGGATTCAACGCATCATAAATTTCTTAAACATAATAATATATATACATATATAAATCTCCAAACGGATAGAGTCAGGAGTTGGAATCCAGATTTTAAAGGGGGCAGAGGCAATGGAATCAGGTGTCTGCATCAGCTGTAAAAAACACGGGAGCAAACGGCGCTGTTACAGCCGCAATATCATCTGACTCTTGCCGGCCGTCCAGGAAGCATGTGCAGGCACGCCATGTGATTGATCAATCACGCATTGATATGTTTTGGATAAAAGTACTTTCTATTGAATTTTTGCACTTCCATGCTGTGATTGGTGAAGTATGGAATTATTTAGGTGTTATTTGATACAAATATTAGAGGCATAAACTAGGAAAATATGTCAAAAGATCTAATTTCTTTTACTTGGCTTGAAATAAATTAAAATTAAGTTGTGTAAAAGAAAATTACAAATCTTCTAACATTAATACAATCATGATGTAAAAGACTATTTGGCACCAATCAAACACCTATAAAAGCTTAGTAAAAGATCATGGATGGAACAATTGTCAGTCCTTTCAACCTTCAAGTTGGAAGAATTGGTTTTGCTTAATGTTATCATCCTAGCTAGCTTTTTCCTTTTTTGCACAAAATTTACTAAGATTTTCTTAGGCCTTATTTGTGATTAATTTTATTTTATTTTTTAAAAAAAATTATTATATATAAAAAAAAGATTCAAAATGAGTTTACTTACTTTAAGTGTTTTTAAAAATAAATGTAATTATGGCTGGGCAGCATCTGTACTAGCTATTGCTTATTGTCGGTACCCCAGGCTCATCATCATTTGTCGCACGTGAACCCTTAAATTTTTTTGTAAATTTCTATTTTATAGATAAATAAAAAATTTTAAATTTAACTAAATGATAATTTTTATAGTATTTATTCTTAAATTAGCATAAATGAGAGCTAAATTAACTTCTAATCAAAATAAATTTTAAGCTCTTTAACACAATAATTTTTATTTATTAACTCAAATAAAAAGTAACAATTTATTTTTAATAAACCATTCATTTCAACCAAATAAATCTAAATATTTATTTTAATAGTTAAAGAACCTTTATTTAAACAAAAATGGGAGGAGCTTGAATTTCTTTTGCATAAATAGATTACAATTTCAATGTTCCTTCTTTTAAAATTTCAAATGCTTTTGAAATAATTTAAAATTTATATTATATTTTGGATTATTTATATATATAATACATTAATCATATGCATTTATATATTAAATACTTAAACTTAGACATTTACTTATATATATAAAAAATAGTGTTATTTAAATTGAGAAAAAAAATTTTAGGTGGGTCCAAAAATAAGTTAATCATTCAAAAATTTTATAATATGAAGATTATTATATATATTTTTTCTTTTTATGTTAACAAGCTATTACAACAAAATTGTTAAACCCACAAATTTTAATCCATAGCTTAAATAGTACATAAATCATATGCATTTATATATTAAATCCATTGTTAAACCCACATATATAATAGATAAATCATATGCATTTATATATTAAATAAACTTAGACATTTACTTCTATATATAAAATTTAGTGTTATATAAATTGTCAAAAAAAAAAAGTGGCGCCAATAATAAGATAATCATTCAAAAATTTTATAATATGAAGATTGATACGCCAACAACAAATTTTCATCATCCATCACAAATCTCAAGACAATATTTTGAACAAAAGATATTTAAATTTTGATGAAAAGTCATTCAGAGCTTCGATTTTAATAAATTTATAGTCAAACTAACCGGCTCGATGAAAAGGATCCAATGATATAAAAACTAGTCCAATCCGAATCAGATCAAGCCCGGATGAAATCATCAACCACTCTTGGAGGATTTCTGGAGGCATTTGAAAGGTCAAACATATGTCGAATTGAGCGTCTCGACAAGGAGAATCCAACAAGCCCAAGATTGCTCAATTCCGACAACGTTAAAGCACTCAAATGTCCATCAAACACTATCTGATCGATGGAAGCTCTCTGGACCGTGTGATAAAAAAAGGTTCATGTTTCTGCATTAATTGCACCCAAAACACTATAAATATAGCATCACCACTCACATGAGAGGGGGGGTTTGAGAGAGAACATGAGGCTTTAAGAAAGAGCTTAAATCCAACATCATCCCTGCCATCACAGACCACCGTGGACCACCGCATGCCGCCGTCGCCCACCACCGATCACCGCCGACCGTCATCCATTGTCGTCAACCGCCGCTAACCAAACATCGTCAGTCGACGTTGTACATTGGAAAATCTGGTAACATTTTCCCGTGTGAGGGACAATAGATCTCTATAATCATCAACTTATAATGAATTTTTATAACTGGGTCAGACCCTGTGATTTTTTCTCTTTACGGGTTTTCCATATAAAAACTTCTAATGTCATCACAGGTTGATTCCCTTTCATGTGAGTGTGTGTTGAATCCTCGTGCAAAGCTAAGACGATAATCCATTACTCAAATTTTCTAGCACGCATAAAAGATTATTATATATTTTTTCTTTTTATGTTAACAAGTTATTGCAAGAAAATTGTTAAACCCACAAATATCAATCCATAGTTTAAATAGAAAAAAAATGAGAATTTTTTTTTTAAGTCAACTCGTGCTTTTACTTGAAAAAATATATCTCTCTCTCTACATGACACGTGACACATGAACTAATGAGCTCAGTCCTCATCATATAAATTAATTTATCCAAAATAAAAAAAAATTAATTATATTTATAAGTTAAAAATAGTCTGTGTTGATAAACTTTCTAGCTCATCCGACGGTGGTACGCGTGTGGACTGCTCTCTTGATAAATATTATTTTAGTCAATTTTAAAATTGAGAAAATTTAGTTTTCTTTAAAATTTCAACTTTTTTTTTAAATAAATTTAAAATTGCAATTCCTATTTACTGACATAGTAATATCTAAATTTTTAAATTTACATATTGGCCCCTAAAAAAAATCAAATTGCACTTCCCTGAGGGAGTTAAGCGGGCGGGACCAGGGGCATATTAGTCAATACGTGACGCTGGTAGTTTCATAAATTGAACTTGTTCGTTCGGCTTTCCTGTTTCAAGAAGGTCGGCTGAGAGTACGCTGTACCAGTGAATTTTGTCTGTAAGGCCGAAGCCTTCGAGTGCAGTGGAGCGGGTAAGGAAATCTGCCGGCCGGCTGCGTGAAACAAGGGTTCCGGCGANCCACAAAGATGCAATTCCTATTTACACCAAATAACAGCCAAACTTTTAAATAAGAATCTTTGCCTGTTGGCCCTTAAAAAACTATCAAATTGCACTTCTCTGAGGAAGTTGAGCGGGCGGGACCAGGGGCATATTAGTCAATAAGTGACGCTGGTAGTTTCATAAATTGAACTAGTTCGTTCGGCTTTCCTGTTTCAAGAAGATCGGCTGAGAGTACGCTGTACCAGTGAATTTTGTCTGCCTTCGAGTGCAGTGGAGCGGGTAAGGAAATCTGCCGGCCGCCGGCGGGAAACAAGGGTTCCGGCGAACTATTTCTTTGTTGTGGCTCCATACTGTGATTGAAGAATCTTGATCGGTCTACTTGGAGTTCGATTTCTGAGGCGAGGGTTCTGATCATGGTGTCTGGTTGTCAGCGCTCGGATTCACAACGTATGGTTGTGAATTATATGTAGGCGCCGTGTCTGAAGATATAGTGGTACGATCCGATCTCTTCTTCATCTTACTTCTCTTGTGAAGGTTTCCTCGTTTGGCGTGTCTTTTCTTTTGTGGAAGAGGAAAGCTCTCCCTTCTTCTTTTGTTATCTGGCGTAGTTCGCCTTTTCATCTAGAAATATATTTGGATTTTTGTGGGTAGTGCGGATCCTGCTGTTTAATACTTTGTTCTTAGATCTACTTTTGTTGGCTTTAGTATTAGGGCCAGATTCTTTCACGCCTGAATGAGTTGTAGACTGTGCGGTGCTTGTAATTTGGTTGATTGGAGTCCGCTGGAGTAGAAGGGGACAGAGGCAGACTGTCTGTTTGGGCTGGATTTGTTTTTTTGGTTTTTCATTTCGTGGGCTTTGGCTGACGATCTATTCTGGGTTGTTGCAGAATTTAATTTGTTGTTGGTGCTATTTTACATTAAATGATGGAAGCTGCTGACGGAGTTGAAATGGAGTCGTCTAACGGTGGCTTGGAGAAAGCGTTNTGGTTTTCCATTTCGTGGGCTTTGGCTGACGATCTATTCTGGGTTGTTGCAGAATTTAATTTGTTGTTGGTGCTATTTACATTAAATGATGGAAGCTGCTGACGGAGTTGAAATGGAGTCGTCTAACGGTGGCTTGGAGAAAGCGTTGACTACGAATGGACTGGGATCAGGTGCTGCTGTTTCAGAAGAGAATGGGGCCGGCGCCTCAGAAACAAATGGCAGCCCTCAAGAACAATTGCAAGCTCAAGATGCCGATGTTTCTGAAACGGGGGTTAAAGACTCATCTTCTATTTCTAAAAACACAGCTTCAAATATCTCAAANGGTTGACTACGAATGGACTGGGATCAGGTGCTGCTGTTTCAGAAGAGAATGGTGCCGGCGCCTCAGAAACAAATGGCAGCCCTCAAGAACAATTGCAAGCTCAAGCTGCCGATGTTTCTGAAACGGGGGTTAAAGACTCATCTTCTATTTCTAAAAACACAGCTTCAAATATCTCAAAGGTATATTAGTGGAGCTTTTTCCTCTGTCTAGGACAGGATTGCTTAAAGTATTTCTGAGTTGAAATCTTTGATTTGAAGAAAGCTGCAGCTATTCAAGGTAATGGTTTGAAGAACATCAAGACTCAGAAGGTTCAAAAGGATGGATCTAGTCGGAGTGGGGCAGTAGATGCTTCCAAGAACTCGAAGGCCAGACTTTCTCAGAGCCTTTCTTTTTCTGTCAGAAGTCTCCCTACAAATGGCCTGAGAAAGAGCACATCAAGTTTGAAACAGACAAAAGTTGATGCCAACTTTTCCGGTGCAAATGATTCAGAACTTATGGCTGGTGGGTTGCACGATTCTTCTTGAATGCTGTAATTTAGGTTCACTGACATGCATTTTAACTTCATTCGGTTTACAATTTGCAGCTGGGACTGCTGCTAGGAGAGAAAATACTTTGGCTGCAGGTAGCTCACAGCGGTTGTTGGTAAGTCTCTCAAAAGAGGGTGAAAATAAATTCTTACACGGAAATGTCTTTTTCTTGTACTGACATGTTCCAAATTATGTGATTGCAAGCCTGCCCACGCTGGTTCAGTTGATGGTGGAGCATCTTCTGAAGCCATACAGTAAGCTTTTTATATCTCTATCCGAGTTGAACTACACCCTTTATTTTTTTAAATGGGCATTTACATACAAACCACCTAGTTCCTATACTTTGTTTTTTACATCTATAGTCTATACCATCCAAATTTTTTATATCACCCATTTTAATTTTTAAAAAGTGAAGTACAACTTTCCATGCATAAGAGAAGGTGGCGTGTATGTAAAAATTGAAGTTTAGTTGATATATATGTAAATACATAATAATTGACTGGTATGGTTATAAATCTTCCTTTTCTAAAATGCTATGGAAGAACTGCCCAAAGCTTCTTCAAATTTGTTTTTTTTTAAATTATGAAAATGCATTGATTTTATGGTAGGAGGTACCTTGGTGTATGTTTTTCGTTGATGATATCGTTCTTGTGGATGAATGTATGTTTTTCGTTGATGATATCCTTCTTGTGGATAAGAGTAGAGAAAGAGTCAGGAAAAACTTAAGTTATGGAGGTCTACATTAGAGTCTAAAGGCCTTCGTTTGAGTAGATCTAAAACTGAATACATGGAATGTAATTTTAGCAGCAGCAGATCTAGTGGCATAAATGTAACTATGGGTGATCAAATCATTAAAAGTTGTGAATTCTCGGGTTTGTTGTTCAAAGTGATGGTGATATAGATGGGGATGTTATCGATATATTTCAAATTAGTTAGTTGAAGTGGAGGAATGCATCGAGCCTATTTTATGATAGAAAAGTACCGCTTAGACTTAAGGAAAATTTTATAAGATGGCGGTGAGATCTACAATGCTTTATGGCGTTGAATGTTGCCTTTTAAAAGAGAAGAATAAAACTAAGTCAAATGACGCTTAGATGAGAATGCTTAGGTGGATGAGTGACTTGACACTCGGAGAGAAAATGCGAAATGAATGTATCTATGAAAGGGTTGGTGTAGGTTCTGTGGCAAACAAGATTAGAGAGAGTCGTCATAGTTGGTTCGGTCAAATTAGACGCCGACCATCTGTTGATCCGGATAGGAGATAAGATGTTTTGGATTCGACTTATGTTAAGAAATGTAGAGGTTGACCTAAAATGGTTTGGGCGTATTTTATAGAAAATGATCTTAATTTATTAGAATTAAATGAAAATATGACACTCACTGTGACATAATGGAGAAAAAGGATTCATGTAGCTGACCCCACTTGGTGGGATAAAGGGTTGTTGTTCTCGTTGTTATTGTTGTATTTATTTTAAATTGGTTTATGGTCTCATGAAACATCATGGTTATTTAGCAGTGGCAAACGGAATAGGTTCAAACATTGACTTGGCAATTATTTCCAACTAGACTAATTATGTATGAGATGTCGTAGATNGCTGGTTGTCAGCGCTCGGATTCACAACGTATGGTTGCGAATTATATGTAGGCGTCGTGTCTGAAGATATAGTGGTACGATCCGATCTCTTCTTAATCTTACTTCTCTTGTCAAGGTTTCCTCGTTTTGCGTGTCTTTTCTTTTGTGGACGACGAAAGCTCTCCTTCTTCTTTTGTTATCTGGCGTAGTTCGCCTTTTCATCTAGAAATATATTTGGATTTTTGTGGGTAGTGCGGATCCTGCTGTTCAATACTTTGTTCTTAGATCTAGTTTTGTTGGCTTTAGTTTTAGGGCCAGATTCTTTCACGCCTGAATGAGTTGTAGACTGTGCGGTGCTTGCAATTGGGTTGCTGGAGTCCGCTGGAGTAGAAGGGGACAGAGGCAGACTGTCTGTTTGGGCTGGATTTGTTTTTTTGGTTTTCCATTTCGTGGGCTTTGGCTGACGATCTATTCTGGGTTGTTGCAGAATTTAATTTGTTGTTGGTGCTATTTACATTAAATGATGGAAGCTGCTGACGGAGTTGAAATGGAGTCGTCTAACGGTGGCTTGGAGAAAGCGTTGACTACGAATGGACTGGGATCAGGTGCTGCTGTTTCAGAAGAGAATGGGGCCGGCGCCTCAGAAACAAATGGCAGCCCTCAAGAACAATTGCAAGCTCAAGATGCCGATGTTTCTGAAACGGGGGTTAAAGACTCATCTTCTATTTCTAAAAACACAGCTTCAAATATCTCAAAGGTATATTAGTGGAGCTTTTTTCTCTGTCTAGGAC
>JXCR01127818.1:20014-32620 GCA_002079205.1 Phalaenopsis hybrid cultivar
TTCGAGTGCTGAAGCTTGAGTAATTTTCAATCGTCCTCTTCTTTCTCCCGCTTGTTTGGCGCTCACATTTGTGAATAGCTTAGATGAATTCTCCTTTAAGAAGCGTCTGATTGCTTGTTTTGTCACCTGCATCTCATTCCCATGTTTGGTGGAGTAATGAATGTCTTCCCCTTTTGCTGGACAATATTGATTGCCCTGGATTTGTATATTTATTTGATCTCTGTTTTACACCATACGTCCAGGTTGCCTATTTTTGGGGCATTTACATAAATACTTGTCACGTCATATGCTCTTACATATCTAATACCTAAACTTTACTTTTTTCATTTATGCCAGCCAAATCTTTTATATCGCACAAAAAATATCACTATTTTATCATTTAAAAAGTGAAATACACATTTTTATGCATAGGTAAGGTGAGCTAGTTGTAAAAACTAAACTTTAGGTTTTAGGTATGCAAATACATAAGANGCTTTTTTCATTTATGCCAGCCAAATCTTTCATATCGCACAAAAAAATATCACTATTTTATCATTTAAAAAGTGAAATACACCTTTTTATGCATAGGTAAGGTGAGCTAGTTGTAAAAACTAAACTTTAGGTTTTAGGTATGCAAATACATAAGAATTATATATCTGAATCTTACCTTTTTTTTATATCAAACTTTTGTGGTTGCCAGTGGTAGTAAACCGAATCAGAACTCAAAAATAGAATTTATTTGATTCTATACTTTTTTAGATATTATTTTTAGGGGATTAAGGATTTACATACAGATCAAATAGTTTTTACGTTTTTAGAAGTGTAATAACTAGATTTTGCTATTTATTTACATAACCTGCAAATATGGAACATTACATAAAAATGTCATTAGTAGTAACTTATCAATAGTAAAATTCACATCAGTACATTTCTTTTCTTCTCATTATGACGCTGAACTGTCATGCAAGTTAATATTGAAATTTCAGTTTTTTAATTTGTGCCACATAAAATATATGTTCTATGTTTGAACCAGACATTAACGAGATATAATATATCATTTGTGTAAGAATTGCACACGTATTTGTGATTAAAATCAGTTTATCATCACTGATAAAATGAATGATATATTTTAGTTCTCAGAATGTGCCTTATGTTAACAAACAAACAATAATAAGTCTTTATCTCGCTAGGTGGGTCGGTTACATGAATTTTTTTTCTCCACTATGTTCTAATAAATAAAGATTATTTTTTAAAATACATGTTGATGCCTAAAATTATTGTGAGGCAAGCCGGTCAATCATGCAAGTATGTGTCTTTTGTTAGAGGATGGTTTAATCAAATGTTTGCTTATTAAGAAGCTCAATCTCATTGAATTTGCTGGGCATTTAGAATACTGAGAAATTGTTGTCATGATGATGATTCTTTAATATGAAACAGTAGGTGCCATGATAAAAGTAATAGTTGATTCTGTTGTTGATCTTGTTGTAACATAATATGATTTTTCAGATAAAATTTGGATCATACTACATACATTAATAGTTGTGGGTTTATATCTTAGTGTAAAATAACAATAAGCTGATAAAATTTTAATCTCTTGACATGANAGCTGGGCATTTAGAATGCTGAGAAATTGCCGTCATGATGATGATTCTTTAATATGAAACAATAGTGGCATGATAAAAGTAATAGTTGATTCTGTTGTTGATCTTGCTGCAACATAATATGATTTTCAGATAAAATTTGGATCATAATACACAGATTAATAGTTGTGGGTTTATATCTTAGTGTAAAATAACAATAAGCTGATAAAATTTTAATCTCTTGACATGAGTTGTTAAGGAGTAGTAGATTCTATACCTGATGTGGGATAAAATAGTTGTATTGAGAAGATTGTTGTAGAACTATTAGTTGAATTTTGAGATAGTTTATTGTTAGAAAGGAATACACTTTTAAATTTTGACAAAGTTTTGAATATTATTGATGCCTGTAATGATTATAAGCTACATAGTTATACCAGCTACTTTTAAAATGAAACATTCATAATTGATTTTCTACTATTTCAGTAACTTTATTTAATTATTTATGGATGAAAAATTATAAATAAAATTCAATCTAATGCCCAAAGTTGGATGCATACATTTTCATAGCTTATATGTAACTATGTTGTCATGATTAATTACAATCAATTTGGGCATATCATATATTCTAGCACTTTCCTTCACATATAGTTTTGTCAATATGTTTGTTTCATATACATACATGATCTAGGACAATCAATAGCAATCTCTTTGTTTTTACTCAATAATAAGCAATGATTGTAACAAATGATTAAGCTATTGATGTTCCAATTTCACCAATTCAAAAGCTTCACACTTGGATGCAATCTATATTATGTACATTAAAATTTTGTCCACCAAAACATATGTTTAAGATAATGACATATAATGTTGCTCTTCAGGTGAATATGATATCTAAAATAATGAGTTTTCTGCAAAATCTCTCTTTACTATTTAACATCATTTGGGGACACAGAATGAACTCCACAAGTCTGTCATTCCCATTGACTTTTAATGCTGATACAAGTTTTTTTTTTTTTGAGATTGAGGTTACAAAATTTTAGAATTTTAGGTGAGGGTAAATGGTTGTAAATGTTTGTGAGAAGTTAACTTAGATGCATACTTATGACATGGACTAAATTGTTAGGTTTAGTAGGATTTAAGTGGAGTAGAGGAGTAAGAATAAAATTTGGTCATTATATTGCTTAGTTTGTTAGTTTGACTGAAAGTTATACATAGTAATTTTGATTGGTTACAAGGCGTAGGTTTGCTGATTGTCGGTCTTAAAAGATGCTCAAGATATAAAAGAAGTTGTAAGGAAGGTTGCAAACATGTGCTTAGAGAAATGGAGCAATTAATTTTAGATAAAATATATATCCACCGAATCGAATCAAAGAAAAATATAACATTTGAAGGCATTAAACAATGATCAAACGAAGATTAACTCTCCACTAAAATACATCATTTTTAGCTCAAAATTTCAGGATATATTAGTCCTTACTTATATGCAAAAACAAGACCCTTGAGGTTTTTCATGCTGCTCTATAAAGTGACAAACTATATAAAGTATCAATGAAATATTTAAATTCAAAAAATTAAAATAAAGTTTCATCTGAATAGTTTTACTGTTAGGCCTTATCATGAGCATTGTAATCGAATCTTATTCATGAATGTGTTCTTACTTGCCCTTTTGCTCTTGGTCGTATAAGATGTTCAATCAGTTGATTTAAATTATGTACTTGACATGTGAAATTACTCTTTTTGATATACTTTGATCACATAATTATTCAAATTCTTAATGGGCCTTCTAGCTTTCTAAATCCTCTCATGTAGACTAGCTTCAACAATCATCTTAGACAGAAATCATGCATCTACCTCAAGCACTCTATCTATCTTTAACTCTATTTTGCTTCATTTCCCGAATCATTATGACTTCAAAAATAATTATCTAACTAGTCACTTTCATGGGCATTCTAGTTAATGAATTTTCAATAATATTAACATATTCACATCTATCATATAACTCCAGATTAAGCATATCATTATTCTTTTAATGCGACTTCAATTATTTGAATGCATAAGATATAACATTTCCATACTACATGTAGTTGAGATGGTATTGTTGATCTCTTTATTTTAATAAGGTTGACATATCACATTTCCTATTCTCATCTTTTAAATAATATCAAGTTTTCAGGTAGAAATTCTCTAAGCTCAGTATCAAATCCAAAGCCAATACCAACCCTTCTCTCTTGATTTACGATGAACATAAAAGATTGTCGATGGACTCGCCCGTATTGAAATCAAGCTAACCATAATTAGCTCATCAAAAATCATAGGGTGAGCCAAACCAATTCTTAGTGATCTTGTGATAACCATTGAAGCAAGTTGAACGCTTATTTAAATTAAATTTCCTAAGAAACTTGGCGTAACTATTGAACCCAAACGTCCGGTCAATCAAACTCAAATTGAATCAAATGGTGTAGTTAACTCAAGTATGAGTGGAACCAATAATTCACTAAAGCTCCTCAAATCAAAATAAAGTGAAACCAAATTAAACCAAATAGTATTTTAAACTAAACTAAGCATAATTAAATTAAAGTTGAAAATGATTGGGCCTAAATTTGGCTAGTGGGCCTACTTGGCCTATATGACCTTTACATCAAATTAACTAAATTTGAGGAGACTTTTGGGGTGTAGAAGAAGAAATGAGTTACACTGCCCAAATCTAATCCAATTAATTTATAAATCAATATTAATATAATTAAATATAAAATTGAAGGAAATTGACTTAAAATTAGTGAAGTCATTTGCTTGGCCCATTTAACTCATTTGAATTATGATGAACCAAACTGAAATATAGCCCAAATTGAATCAAGTTAATCAATTTTGAAAATTTTTAAATCTTGAACAAAATATAACTAGAGGCTGATTGGGCCACTTGACCCAAGTTGCTCTAATTAGGTCACATTGAGTCACATCGAGTCAATTCCAAATTAAATCAGAATTANTATATGACCTTCTACATCAAATTAACTAAATTTGAAGAAACTTTTGGTGTTTAGAAGAAGAAATGAGCCAATTAATTTGTAAATCAATATTAATATAACTAAATATAAAATGGAGGGAAATTGACTTGAAATTGGTGAAGTCATTTGCTTGGCCCATCTAACTCATTTGAATTATGATGAACCAAACTGAAATATAGCCCAAATTGAATCAAGTTAATCAACTTTGAAAATTTTTAAATCTTAAACAAAATATAACTAGAGGCTGATTGGGTCACTTGACCCAAGTTGCTCTAATTAGGTCACATTGAGTCACATCGAGTCAATTCCAAATTAAATCAGAATTATTCGAAACTAAGCATTCTAAAACTTAAAAGCACTAATTACATCCAATTAAATAGAAATTAAGTCCAATTTGGCCAATTGAGTTACTTGACCCAAATAAAACATATTGACCCAAAAAAAAAGAATTGAATGTTCAAAATTTATAAAATCTCTAATTGAAAATATTTGAATAAAATTTGCCCTAATTAAAGTCCAAGTTGACCAATTAGGCCACTTTGACCCAAATGAACCATATTGAGCCAAAATCAAATTAATCATTCTTAAAGTTATAAATTAATTAATCAAGNGTTTGACCTAAATGAACCATATTGAGCCAAAATCAATTTAATCATTCTTAAAGTTATAAATTAATTAATCAAGCATAACCCAACCATCATTGAGGGCCAATTTGGCCAATTGGCCCACTTAGGTTCCGTTTGGGCAGCTTATTTGGCGTGGTGTGTCTTGAAACGTGGGTTGAAGCGTTTGGAAACAACAACGCGACCGCTTACCTTAGTAATTTATGTTAAATATGTGTCGCACGTTTGAACCCTAAGTCTGAATTTTCTCACGACACTTATTACATTCATGTATCTACCTCAAGCGCTTACTACATTCAAAACAATTGATGCTTTCGAGGAGTGGTGGGCAGAGAGATTGGCGGCAATCATTTTTGAAATGCCCCCTTGTTGTCAATTTTTAATTTAATTTCAAATCCAAAAACATGTTATATGAATTTTTAAGTGGTGTTTGCTACAAAAATAAATAAATAAATAAAGTGGAATCGATCCTGAGCTGGAGGAGGAGTTGGATCGTATGTTTCGAAGTGTCTTGACAACGACCAACAATGCATATGCCCCTAGTGAGGCAGGTTTTGATGGCATCCCTAGGAATTTGGGATTTGATCAATCACATGATTTCATTAAATGCTCGAGCCAGGACCTCCCTGAAGTTGAGTCCACAAACTTGTCAAAGCAGCATCGGGTTGAAATAAAAAAGAAGGTGCTTTCTTTAGAAGCGAGAACTCACATTTGGTGGCTTCATGCTCTAATGCCACCGACCCATTACAAGCAAATTTAATTCAACAAATTATGCAAATTCTGGATGTAACTTGATAAATTTACGAAGACATGTTGTTGTATTAGTTCTTTATGAAGTTGCTTGAAGATTCGAGTCGAATAGACTTTTTCGTAACAATGTCTACTGTCCGTAGGGTGGCCTACCTGCATTATTTTCATGAGAGCAGTGACATTTGAGCGACACTTTTTTTTTTAAATTCTTGCTGGAAATTTTTATTTGATTATGGTTTTTCAGAATGCTTTGGATATTTATGTTGGTTTGGACATGTCACTTTACTTGAGAGTTTTTCATTTCCCGTTATGTTTCCAATTTACTTCTTTAATGTTATTTACTTATGCTAGTTTTATTTGTAACCTTATATGATTATAGTTAATTCATTGATGCTTATGTATTAGCCACTTCGATACTGTAATACATGGATGTAACTAGAGAAAGACACAGTAGGAGATTTGTGGTTGTAGTATGCTTGATGTACGCATATTATAACTCATACATAGAGTGCTTCCCTTGCATAATAACCTCATATGTTGGCGATAAATGGGCCGGGGAGTTACTTGTAGGCCACCCAACGAGATTTAGCAATATATTTCAAATAACGCAGGCGATATTCACCGATTTATTGGATGAACTACACTGAAATCATGAATTTCATGACTCATCCAGAACAACTTCACAAGAGGTGTCGACAATAACCATCTACATATTATCACAGAATGAATCAAAGCGATGAGTTATAAAACAATTTCACCACTCATCTAAAACGATTTGCAGATATTTCTCAGTAATGTTAAATGCACTTATTAGTTTTTCTTCTCAAGTCATAAAACCAACATATTCTACATTCGAATAGAACCCCACAGAGATTTCGCATGATGCACGGTTTATGTCATACTTAAGGTAATTTATTTTATGTATGACATTAAAATTTCATATAAATATTATAAGTATGTAACCCTTCATTATTTTTCTAGAATTGTATTGAAACAATTGATGGTACACACGTTAATGTATGCGTTTTAAATAATGAGAAAATCACATTCATCGGTCGTTGTGGGCCCCCAACGCAAAGTGTCATGACAATATGTGATTTTAACATGTGCTCGTTTTTGTTATGGCCAGTTGGGAGGGCAATCTACATGACAATCAAATATTCAAATATGCAACACAAAATAATAAATACAATTTCTCACATCCACCCACAAGTTCGCTTGAGACTAAGCAACTCTCCTGATTCTTTTCCTTCAACTTTATTAATTTAATTCACATAAGGTAAATATTTTTGGGTAGATGCTAGTTATCTGTCGTAGCAAGGGTATCTTAAATCATATCCTGATATGAGATACCACGTACCTGATTTTGAAAGAGTCAGCAATGTTGCATGGTGCAGAAAAGAAATGTTCAACAAAAGACATTTATCCTTAAGCAGTGTCATGGAGAGGACATTTGATGTTTAGAAGAAAAAATGACTTATACTTCGTGATGTGTCATCTTACTCATTTATCAAATAGATGTGATTGTGAATGTCATGATGACTCAGTCACATCCTTTCTGCAACAACATCTACTTCTGTAGGGTGGACGAAGATCATGAACATGTCCCTGCTGAGGCATATGAGTATCATCTTGGACAGTCTTTGTCACAGGCCGAAATGTTGCTCCCAAGATCTGCACTAAAGATGAGGAAGGTGCAAGCGAGAAGACAGAGTTGAGAGAATGAATTACAAATGTGATAGTTGGAGAGTGTTTTGGGGGAATGTTAGTTTTTATCATTTTATTAATTATAATGGTTGTTGAACACATTCACTAGTTTTTGTGTTTGTATGTTATATAGTTTATTTTTATTTTTGTTCATTATACTTTTGATATTTACTATTTTGTTTTTTTACGCAATTTGAATGTGTTTTTTTTTTCTTTTTTTTTGCTTTTGGTGGGTTTTGGAGGCTATGATGAGACATTTAATCATATGTGTTCTTCTGAATGATTGTATGTTGCTATTGGTTGGTGTCACACGTGAAAATCTAATGAAAGCAACCAACTTTTTTTTTTTTTTTTATGTAACGGTTTTTTTAGGTTCTTTTGGATGGTCTTTTTTTTATGATATGCATATATGACACATATGACATTAGTATTATGTGGGTTAAAGACAACCAAGAAATTTTCTTATAAGTTATGTTTTCTTCTTGTAGTGACATATTCGTTAGTTTATATACTGAGTTCTATGAGACCTCATAANCTATATTTCTTATTCTTCGGTTTCTCCAAATTTGTTCAAGCATGCTAGAACCTCGTTATAAGATTTAACTACCTTCTGCATACAGTGGTCAAACTCCTCAATCAAAATCTCAACCAAGGAGTGCTTCAGGATTTTCTTTCAGATCTGAGGAGCGTGCAGAGAAAAGGAAGGAGGTTGGCTGAAATTAATACCTTTTTGCATATGGTTGATTTCATNATATTCATTTTCTTTTGAAAGAATGATATTTACTTGAAAATGAAATATCATCATATATTTTTTTTTGTTATTTAGTTTTTATCCATTTTAAGTGATCAAATTCTTATTAAAAATAATGTCTTCTGAGTTGTTTTACATTTTCTTAGTCAACTCAACATTTCNCTAAAAATAATGTCTTCTAAGTTGTTTTACATTTTCTTAGTTAACGCAACATTTTGAGTAGTCTGGGGTTTGATTCAGTTTGAGCCAGCTCCATTCGAACTGTAGTTCAATTTTAAGTGAGGTTGAAGTCAAAATTTTTGAGTTTGGACCGAGTCAAAGTTTCTCAAACTGGACGTAAACCCTCCCTTAGCAAATGATGCATTGATAAGACAGGTAGATAGGATTGATAGGGAAGGATTGTGATTAAAAATAGGTAAACCTGAAGTATGGTAGTGAAGGATTGCTCCGGAAAAACGAGGGTAAAATAGAGTGGATGCTGAAGGAAAGGAGAAAGATTATTGCTATAAACAATCACTAATATTTAGGANAGTTTGATTCAGTTTGAGCCAGCTCCATTCGATCTGTAGTTCAATTTTAAGTGAGGTTGAAGTCAAAATTTTGAGTTTGGACCGAGTCAAAGTTTCTCAAACTGGACGTAAACTCTCCCTTAGCAAATGATGCATTGATAAGACAGGTAGATAAGATTGATAGGGAAGGATTGTGATTAAAAATAGGTAAACCTGAAGTATGGCAGTGAAGGATTGCTCCGGAAAAAAGAGGGTAAAATAGAGTGGATGCTGAAGGAAAGGAGAAAGATTATTGCTATAAACAATCACTAATATTTAGGATAAATCCAAAGTTTTTTATGATGGTTTATCAATTTGATGCTGTCCATGCAGCTTTGTTCATGTAGCCTCGACCATTTTCATTTATTTCCTTCGTTTTATTTCAAAGTATTTTCATGTCATGACTAGCAAGACTTCGTATAATGGGATTATTTGCTCAACACTATCTTTCTTATTCTTCGGTTTCTCCAAATTTGTTCAAGCATACTAGAACCTGGTTATAAGACTTAACCACCTTCTGCATACAGTGGTCTAACTCAATCAAAATCTCAACCAAGGAGTGCTTCAGGATTTTCTTTCAGATCTGAGGAGCGTGCAGAGAAAAGGAAGGAGGTTGGCTGAAATTAATACCTTTTTGCATATGGTTGATTTCATTTAGAAGCTCTCTTACTTTCATGTTCTGGAAATTGGAACTAATGTGTTTGTTTTCCAGTATTTTACCAAGCTGGAAGAGAGGATTAATGCAAAAGAATTGGAAAAAACTAACATACAAGCAAAGTCCAAGGTGGGATTTTCTTCTTTTCAATTTTGTGAAGTTGTTGCATTCTCATACTTGATTACTTGCCATGTGTGGCAATTAACCAGGCCTTGCAAATGACATGATACAGGAGAACCAAGAGGCTGAAATCAAGCAGTTGAGGAAGAGTTTGACCTTTAAGGCTACGCCAATGCCTAGTTTTTATCAAGAACCTAGTCCTCCAAAAGTTGAATTGAAGAAGGTATCTTTAATTTTCTCATTCTTTTTTTCTTCCTTTATGAAGTGCGCTTTATTGTAAATATCCCGTTGTGCCTTTGTTAATGGAAATAGGATCCGACTAGATGACATTAATAACTATTTCAACTGATCTTATAGTTTTTATTCATCTTTTCATGATTAGGTTACAATTCCCTTCCCAATAAGGTTGAATAACATATTCTTNCCTTTATTGTAAATATCCTGTTGTCCCTTTGTTAATGGAAATAGGATCCGACAAGATGACATTAATAACTATTTCAACTGATTTATAGTTTTTATTCATCTTTTCATGATTAGGTTACAATTCCCTTCCCAATAAGGTTGAATAACATATTCTTCTGGGATTTGAGGTTTGTTCCTCATGTGCCATATAGGGAGTTTGTATAAATATTGCATTGGGAGGGCTAGGAAATTGTTTGGCACCCTTTTATATATATATATATATATATATTTATTTATTTATTTTGCCTTTTTTCTTTTTCCGTTCCTTCCTACGGTTGGTGATGTTAAAGATTGGCATTCTGCTAAAATTCATTATGAATTTTACAAATGAATTTACTGATTTAAAGACGCTGCTGATCCAAGCTTCAAAACTTCACGATGACGCCCAGGTGATGCAATAAACATATTCTTNTGTAGGTAGTTTGTATTAATATTGCATTGGGAGGGCTAGGAAATTGTTTGGCGCCCTTTTATATATATATTTTTATTTATTTATTTTGCTTTTTTTTTTCCGTTCCTTCTTACGGTTGGTGATGTTAAAGATTGGCATTCTGCTAAAATTCATCATGAATTTTACAAATGAATATACTGTTTTAAAGACGCTGCTAAAATTCATCATGAATTTTACAAATGAATATACTGTTTTAAAGACGCTGCTGATCCAAGCTTCAAAACTTCACGATGACGCCCAGGTGATGCAATAAACATATTCTTACTATTGCAAATTATAAAATAGTGAAAGTTTAAAAATTTCCGGAAAAAACGTTAAAAAAGTTCGGATGGGAAAAGGCAATGGTTTTCTTTCTTGGCCACGCATTTGCGTGATGCTGCTATGCAGCATTTCTCACTTTCGCAAAATGTTAACAGTAGTAATTCATGTAGAACTTTGTTGAAATGTTATTGTGGCTTGTTTTAGAGTTGGCCTTGAGGGAGAAACGGAAATACTGGTGTTAACGTGATTATAGAAAAGAAATCGATGTCACTATTGTTAGGATGATTATGGGAAAGGAATCAAAGGCATTAATATCATTGATATGGTGTTAATAACATTGATTCTATAGGCGGANTGCAGCATTTCTCACTTTCGCTAAATGTTAACAGTAGTAATTCATGTAGAACTTTGTTGAAATGTTATTGCGCCTTGTTTTAGAGTTGGTCTTGAGGGAGAAACGGAAATACTGGTGTTAACGTGATTATAGAAAAGAAAAGGATGCCACTATTGTTAAGGTGATTATGGGAAAGGAATCAAAGGCATTAATATCATTGATATGGTGTTAATAACATTGATTCTTTAGGCGGANATAGGCGGAAATTTAGTATGTAAATATGCAGATTTTTAACTCTTAATTTACGTCTCTTTCCTATTTTAGTCTTAGGCTTCTTGTATGACTACCAGGCTTTTTGTACAATTAGAAGACAAGAAATATAAATTCTCTTTATCATTGTTAACCGGCAAAGAGACCAGTGATCTAAAGATGTTTTGGAAGCCATTGTGGTGTCTTGAGACTTTGAGTCATCAAGTTTCACATGAATCTCTTTTACTTAGAAGCACGTTATCTATGCTATGTTGGGTTCTCGAAACCGATATGTTATGATCCATTTTGATCTCCTCTTCTGTTCTTTAACAGATCCCTCCAACAAGAGCTCGATCCCCAAAACTCGGACGGCACAAGCCCTCTAATACTGCAACTAACAATTCTTCCGAAGGTAATGACTCAACTCAAACCCCCCCTGAGTCTGACCTCATCCCAGTCAAGCAGAATGGAGGAGTAGTAACTCTCAAGAAAATTGCTACACAGAAGCCGATTTCAAGGCCTCCTCCTCACAAATCATCTGCTGCTAGACCAGAAACTAAAACCACTGCTCCAAAGATTAAACCTTCAAACATAAAGCAAAAGTTGGAAAAAGAAAAGACAGAAGAAGGCGATAACGAAGTAGAACATGAGGTGAAACCTGCCGAAGGGTCTCCTGCAGATGCCATCGCTGCCAAAGTCATCGAGCAAGGTTCCTAAAAACCATTGGGAGGTGAAAATGTTTTTTTTTTCTTGCCATTCGGTCGTTCGAGTGCTGAAGNCTATCATTGTTAACTGGCAAAGAGACCAGTGATCTAAATATGTTTTGGAAGCCATTGTGGTGACTTGAGACTTTGAGTCATCAAGTTTCACATGAATCTCTTTTACTTAGAAGCACTTTATCTATGCTATGTTGGGCTCTCGAAACCAATATGTTATGATCCATTTTGATCTCCTCTTCTGTTCTTTAACAGATCCCTCCAACAAGAGCTCGATCCCCAAAACTAGGACGGCACAAGCCCTCTAATACTGCAACTAACAATTCTTCTGAAGGTAATGACTCAACTCAAACCCCCCCTGAGTCTGACCTCTTCCCAGTCAAGCAGAATGGAGGAGTAGTTACTCTCAAGAAAA
>JXCR01127835.1:0-95663 GCA_002079205.1 Phalaenopsis hybrid cultivar
TCTGGCTTCGGCCAGGTGACCTTTCTTATTCTTATTCCATCAACTTTAGAATTATGCTTTCTATTAGGGTGTAACTAATCAAGTTGACTCATGAATAAACTCGGGCTCTACACGATAACTAGCTTATATGAGCTGAGCTTGGTGAGCACTGATGAGCCAGCTTGGGCTCGTCTCAATAAGTGGTTGTGAGCTGAGCTCAATGAGCACTTGTGAGCCCACTAGGGCTCAACTCGATAAGTGGCTTGTGAGTTGAGCTTGATTAGCTAACAAATCAACCTCAAGCCAAGCTTGACTCTACTCGTGAGCTTGTGAGTCGGTTTAAACTTATAAAATTAAGCTAGAGGTGGAACTCGAACTCAATTNTTTTAAAAAAAAAATCTCAAACTTAAAAAAAAAAATAATTTAATTTTAAATCAATAAGTTTGTTTCAATTGTATATTTTTCTTTTTAGGAAAAGTGAACCAAAAAAGCAATATGCATGATTTAAAACTGTAACTTTATGGTGGAAGATCATGCCATCAACAATTATGCCATGAATAAATGTGCAATATATAATTGCCATACAATTACTTTTTAAATCTTGAAAAAAAATGACATCTAAAAGATAATGGGGCAGGAATGAAAGTAATTGTTCACTTCTAAAAAAAAACCGTTGTTAGTGGGAACAGAAGAAAAAGGCGCCCTAATAATTGCATGACAAATAACACATTTTCTAAAGCCACATCAGTAGGCATAGTTAGCATAGCACAACATCAAGCAAATTGATTATTTAATAAACCATANATGTTAGATATGTAAATACGTAAAAGTTGTGTGGTATGCATATAAATGCCCTTAATACATATTTGCTAAAGAGAGGCAAAGCAATGGTATAAATGAAGTTTTGAAGATGAAAGCATGATGAGAAAACCATCCAAACCAGAACTCCTGTTAAAATTATGGTTTTATAGTTTTGATTGCAATTTTGCAATTCTCTTCTTTGAAGTATACAATTCACTTTGCTAAGGGGTTCAAATCTCTGCTAGAAACTTGCACTATGAAACATTGGCAACAACCGAATTGAGCTCCGCAAGATAGTCCCACAAAACAGAAGAAGAAATGGAAAGAATGGGAGTAAAAAGATTTTAAAACAAATGCGAACATTGATTGCGGATAAAGAAATAAGAGATTTAATCATGGAGAAAATTGTTGAAATCTACAAACCTGGTCAAGATTGAAATATTAGGTGAAAAAATATTGGAAAGAACCTGTCCACATGAAATTTCCAGAACTATAATTATATCAATAGTAAAACATGGAATGAATACAACTTAATCAGGTTTTAATAAAATAATGAGGCTTTAAAATAGATTGCCATTAGGCACAACTAGAACTGTTGGAGATCCTTCGTTTTAGATTAGGCCGAAGAATTGTTCTTCCATCTACTTTGCGGTAGCGTAGTAAAAAAATTTCAAAGTTCCGTTACAAAAGTAATTTTCCTTGGAAAATTTACGTACTTATCATTTAATTCCTATCTATTTATATAGCTTACACCTAAACTTTAATTTTTACATATATGCCGCATTACCTAGCATGAAAAGATGTATCTCACTTTTTAAAAATTTAAATAGTGTTACTTTTTATGTGATATGAAAGATTTGAAGGTTATAAATGTCAAAAAGTAGAATTTAGGTGTTAGATATGTAAATACATATGAATTGGGTGGTATGTATGTAAATACCACTTTGTACTAACAAAACTTTACGGAGTTCTGAAACGGCTTTACAGAATAGCTTTTTTATGGAATTTTCAGATCTTCTTTAATTAAATGAATAGTCCAAGAAAACCAACCCTTAGGACTTATGGCATTTACAAAAGAGCATAAATGCATGTTTTAGCTAATTTAAGAGAATAAGGCCCTTAACAAAATATGGTTGGCAAATGCCCAAAACACTATAAGCAAAGGAATTAAAAGAAAAAATGGCTACATGGCAAGATTATTTTAATATCGAGAAACAGTTTTGAAGGATGTAAAAATAATTATTATATTATACCATGTTGGGTAAATAATCATTTTTTTATCCTCCATCATATTTTAAAATTAAAAATATTATTAAATAACTTATTTTAAATACCTAAAATTAGTTATTTTATATTTGTAAGAACTATAGCCCATGAAATGAGCATTTTTATCATCATCTATTTTTTCTTCATCATCACCCATGGTCAATTGTATATAGTTAAATTTCTATCCCTCCAGCTCTTCTTCAATCTGAAATCTACAAATTCAGAGCTTGGAGGGCAAATAAAGCTTCAAGAAGCCAGGAAAATTCAGAAAAAAGAAAAAGAAAAGATGAGATAAGGTTAAATTGAATAACTAATCTTCTTCTTTAAATCAAATGTTAAAATAGTTTCAATTTTACTAGATAAAGTCTATTGTATTTTATTTTTCCACAAATTTTAAATAAGGTTTTCAGTGCAACTGGATAACCAAAATAAACAGCAAATCTATGCAGAGAATAAAAATAAAATGAGACACAAATCAACAAATATAAATACCAATCAATATAATGTTTGTCCATAATTTTATTTCAGGGAGAAATCATGAAAGTTCTAGAAAGTAATAAGGTATAAGATAATTTAACCTTTACAAATGTAAGACAATCAACAGAAGAAATTTCCTAAGCCACAACATACAGACAACACAGCCAATTAATACCGAAGTACATGAGGATTCTTCGGTTTTCCCCAGAGTTTCATTATATTATCTCACGGAAAAAGGCCAGACAGAACTAATTTAGCCCGAGATGAACAAAAATGGGCAAGCAAAGTCAAGCCAGGTTGATTGGGAAAATTAGTCCAAAATCCTACTAATTACACTATAAGAAAACTGGAAGTTTAACACTAAAAATCATTTTTTCTTTATCAAAGCTTTGATAAATGCCAAATAAAACTAGATCAAAATATGTAAAGACTAACTGCTTGCTTTGATTTCATATTTCTTATCAAGGATAAAAAGTTTAGTAAATGCTAGTTGGAATCAAAAGTGTAATAGCTTAACTTTCAGATTCTTCCAATGTAACTAAACCAAATGAACAAGTCCATTAATACAGTTATCTTATATTAACCACTATTAGAAGAATATTAAAGAAAGTACAAACTCAATTAGTATCTACAAACCACACTACCACTTGTATTTTAGTGTTGATTTAAAGAATTTACAACACAGATGCACATAGAATAGAATTTGACAGTTTAGCTTCACATCCATCTAGCGTTTGATTTAACTAAAATTATCCCATCAATAGAGTTAATAGTTTGAAACTGATTTTATAGTCTTCTCCTTTACTAGCACTTCGTCAACTTTGATTTAAAGGACCAAAAAAGTCAAAGTGCCATATATATAACAACATGTTTCACCTTGAACTTAGCATCCAAATATCTAATGTCTAAATTACAAATTGCATACTACCTGTTGCGTGCCGGAAAATTTGCAATGACGGCATAGTAATTTATCGTCTTGGCATTACAAAAAAAATTCAGCATTATAGCAAAGGAAGATACCAAAATTTCAAATGAAAAATATCTGAAAGAGAAAAAATCACGAGGTCTAGCCCAATCAAAGTAATTCATTATATGTTTAAAAGTAAAGGGGCACGTCATTCTTTCACGACAGAGAGAATGAAGTTACAATCTTACAATGCAAACAACACTTCCCTTTGTATAGCTAAAAAAATACAAGTGTTAGAAAAATCAACCAGTCGTAGTCTAGCTAGAACAGTGGTTGGCAGTAGCAAGTAGTGATGACAAGCAATGGTCGATGGTAGCTGATAGTTAAGGAGGCCAATGGTTACTCGTTGAGTCTTCTCTTAATAACAAGCTCTGGAATTTCACTTTTTTTTTTCTTCTCCTCCTCCCCCTCCAAATGAAAAGAGGGAGTCTATTTATAGAATTTTGGGAGGGGTGTTTTGGCCTTTTGGCACATAAATTTTTTAACTACATGATCAAATGGTCCATAGTAATCTCCTTTGGTCGTAGATGATTTTTTAAGAATTTAGATCCTTAATGACCTCGAAATTGAGCGATCTTAAGCTAGTTGAATTGCTCTCGTCAAGACGCTCGGTTCAACTATAAATATGTCAAATTTGCAGTTTATTTGACCATTCAATTGACTATCCAAAGTCTCCAATTGTGCTTCAATGGCTTGATTGGACCAAGATTGAACCAATTATAAAGTCGTTGGGTTCATCTTGACGAGGCATTTAGTTTGATTATAAATTTGATGAAATCGAAACTTGGATGATCATGAGATAGAATTTGAAAGATTCTTATAAACATGTATCTAGATTCATATTTAATAATAAAATATTCTTAATGAAACATCACTACTATAAGTCCACCAAAATAAAAAGTTAAAGCCTAATTCATAATAGACCATGAAAAGTATTCCCGATGGAGACATAGAAAGCTGCTGTGGAAAAAGAATTAAGATATCACCAGGTTGTTCGATTTAATTACGGTACAACAATTTTGAACTTATTTTTACCAAGTTTATCCCTTTTGTAAATATTAGGTTTAAAATGGTTATTGAGATTTGTAAATAGACTTCCTAATCTTTCTTTAAGAAGTAAAATGAAGTTAACTTTGAAGAAGATGCTCGTATAAGTTATGAAAATATGGGTTTAACACTAATTTGAAGAGGGTAATATTACAATAGTTTGATTACATTTTTCTGCAACAAAATTTTAAGTGCTACAAGGACGTCAACTGATTAGAGAAATAATAATAATATTTAAGAATAAAAGAAATATCCAAGATTATTAAAACCATAGACAAATTAAATCTATGAATCATAAAATAAGCATATGATAACAATAGAAAAAAAATTATATATACACTACTAACCCTCTAAAGAGAAAAGCTTCATTTTCATAAAATTATTTGTTAGCATTATTGGCTTAAAAATTAAAATGAAGAAAACTAATATTTATCTAACACCTACAAATAACATTTGTGATCAAATTTCATCAATCTTTAATAATGTTTAAGAATTAATCAAGGTGGACAAAAAAAAATGAAATGTCTACATTGCATATATATATATATATATGATGACATGACATAGGCATCCGTCAATATGTTTTATACATGTTCAAGCATATGTATGCGTGCACATATGATGTAAACACTATATATTCACTATTAACACCCGCAACTGCAATCTTCCTCTATAGATCTGTGCGCACAACACATGGATGTGCACATTTGTAGTTGCAAACACATTATATAAATCCCCAACTTTCTTAGGAAGCATAGAATAAACTCTTTTCATATTTCCTTTCTCGATGAAGCATCGGTAACCATCAATAAAGCTCAGTTATTCTTAGACTGCCACATTTATTCGACGCACCTCCATGGACTGTATGTTGAATATTTTTCCATAGATTAGGGAGAAGCGTATGTATCTATCTATTTTCTACATATCAATATGGAAATGCATATGTTTGTGTATGGCTATTCATAAATATTATTGTTACAATAATAACAATAATAACAATTATTATTATTATNATCTTATCAAGGATAAAAAGTTTAGTAAATGCTAGTTGGAATCAAAAGTGTAATAGCTTAACGTTCAGATTCTTCCAATGTAACTAAACCAAATGAACAAGTCCATTAATAGAAAACTCATATTAACCACTATTAGAAGAATATTAAAGAAAGTACAAACTCAATTAGTATCTACAAACCACACTACCACTTGTATTTTAGTGTTGATTTAAAGAATTTACAACACAGATGCACATAGAATAGAATTTGACAGTTTAGCTTCACATCCATCTAGCGTTTGCTTTAACTAAAATTATCCCATCAATAGAGTTAATAGTTTGAAACTGATTTTAAAGTCTTCTCCTTTACTAGCACTTCATCAACTTTGATTTAAAGGACCAAAAAAGTCAAAGTGCCATATATATAACAACATGTTTCACCTTGAACTTAGCATCCAAATATCTAATGTCTAAATTACAAATTGCATACTACCTGTTGCGTGCCGGAAAATTTGCAACGACAGAATAGTAATTTATCGTCTTAGCATTACAAAAAAATTCAGCATTATAGCAAAGGAAGATACCAAAATTTTAAATGGAAAATGTCTAAAAGGAAAAAATCACGGGTCTGGCCCAATCAAAGTAATCCATTATATGTTTAAAAGTAAAGGGGCACGTCATTCTTTCACGACGGAGAGAATGAAGTTATAATCTTACAATGAAAACAACACTTCCCTTTGTATAGCTAAAAAAAATACAAGTGTTAGAAAAATCAACCAGTCGTAGTCTAGCTAGAATAGTGGTTGGCAGTAGCAAGCAGTGATGACAAGCAATGGTCGATGGTGGTTGATAGTTAAGGAGGCCAATGGTTACTCGCTGAGTCTTCTCTTAATAACAATCTCTGGAATTTCACTTTTCTTTTTCTTCTTCTCCTCCCCCTCCAATGAAAAGAGAGAGTCTATTTATAGCATTTTGGGAGGGGTGTTTTGGCCTTTTGGCACATAAATTTTTTAACTACATGATCAAATGGTCCATAGTAATCTCCTTTGGACGTAGATGATTTTTTATGAATTTAGATCCTTAATGACCTCGAAATCGAGCGATCTTAGGCTCGTTGAATTGCTCTCGTCAAGACGCTTGGTTCGACTATAAATATGTCAAATTTGCAGTTTATTTGACCATTCAATTGACTATCCAAAGTTTCCAATTGTGCTTCAATGGCTTGATTGGACCAAGATTGAACCAATTATAAAGTCGTTGGGTTCATCTTGACGAGGCATTTAGTTTGATTATAAATTTGATGAAATCGAAACTTGGATGATCATGAGATAGAATTTGAAAGATTCTTACAAACATGTATCTAGATTCATATTTAATAATAAAATATTCTTAATGAAACATCACTACTACAAGTCCAGCAAAATAAAAAGTTAAAGCCTAATTCATAATAGACCATGAAAAATATTCCCGATGGAGACATAGAAAGCTGCTGTGGAAAAAGAATTAAGATATCAACAGGTTGTTCGATTTAATTACGGTACAACAATTTTGAACTTATTTTTACCAAGTTTATCCCTTTTGTAAATATTAGGTTTAAAATAGTTATTGAGATTTGTAAATAGACTTCCTAATCTTTCTTTAAGAAGTGAAATGAAGTCAACTTTGAAGAAGATGCTCGTACAAGTTATGAAAATATGGGTTTAACACTAATTTGAAGAGTTAAGGGTAATATTACAATAGTTTGATTACAATTTTCTGCAACAAAATTTTAAGTGCTACAAGGGCGTCAGCTGATTAGAGAAATAATAATAATATTTAAGAATAAAAGAAATATCCAAGATTATTAAAACCATAGACAAATTAAATCTATGAATCATAAAATAAGCATATGATAACAATAGAAAAAAAATTATATATACACTACTAACCCTCTAAAGAGAAAAGCTTCATTTTCATAAAATTATTTGTTAGCATTATTGGCTAAAAAATTAAAATGAAGAAAACTAATATTTATCTAACACCTACAAATAAAATTTGTGATCAAATTTCATCAATTTTTAATAATGTTTAAGAATTAATCAAGGTGGACAAAAAAAATGAAATGTCTACATTGCATATATATATATATATATATATATATGATGACATGACATAGGCATCCGTCAATATGTTTTATACATGTTCAAGCATATGTATGCGTGCACATATGATGTAAACACTATATATTCACTATTAACACCCGCAACTGCAATCTTCCTCTATAGATCTGTGCGCACAACACATGGATGTGCACATTTGTAGTTGCAAACACATTATATAAATCCCCAACTTTCTTAGGAAGCATAGAATAAACTCTTTTCATATTTCCTTTCTCGATGAAGCATCGGTAACCATCAATAAAGCTCAGTTATTCTTAGACTGCCACATTTATTCGACGCACCTCCATGGACTGTATGTTGAATATTTTTCCATAGATTAGGGAGAAGCGTATGTATCTATCTATTTTCTACATATCAATATGGAAATGCATATGTTTGTGTATGGCTATTCATAAATATTATTGTTACAATAATAACAATAATAACAATTATTATTATTATTATTTTGCTCCGAAATGCAAGAATTTCTTAGTAAAATAATGGACTTATACATGTAGGTATATAATTTGCAATATTTGTGAGCACGGGAGCATGCTGTGGATTGTTATGCATTTGCAAAATTCATTGCGTCACGGACATAAATTTATGAGAAATTTCAAATGGAAGATGAATGAGAGAGAGAGATAGCGAGATATCATTCGATCGAATTGTGAATGTTCCCAGATTTAAGGACTCTTAACAATCATTAGCTTATCCCAAAAATATAGAACTACCTAATTAACCGATTTAATCCGTTAAATATTTGAAAAATAACAGCAACAAAAGTTAGGAAAAGAGACCTCCTTAAATTCCAATAAACAAAATCCTCAGTTAATATTTGCAGTTCAGGGTCACTTACCCAGGGGGAAACTTGCTGTCCGCTCTGGCTTCAGCACGGAGCCACCATAGCAGCACCTTCTTCCCACAGTTCCCCAGCGGCTCAATAAACGATGGATCCTGAAGCAAAGCCAAAGGGCTCTCAATCTCTTCCCCATCCTTCCCCACGTCATCCAAATTTCTGAACCAATCTGGTTTACCCTCAGCGTTTTCCCAGAGCACCCTCGAGTTCAAAACAAAACCAGACCATTCGAGCTTCATCGGCAGCACTGTTCCCACATCGCCAACAATGGTGGCACTCCTATCAGCGTACGGTAAGGAATTGAAGGTATGCCAGCCGATCAAGTGACCAGAGGAGTTACAAGATGGACCCTGAATAGGCAACGGAGCATTCCGCTTCTCCTCCTCAGTTGGTTCTTTCTCAGGCATCGGCTTGGCATTCCCCGAATGTGCAAGAATTCCAACAGAGAGCGCCCCCATCCACTTCACCTTCTGGACCTCATCGAACAGCTCCATGCTGTGCATATTGCTATCATCAGCAAAAACCACAATCCCATCTAACATCCGCTCCTTCACCACCCTGTTTAATTACAAACCTTCATCAGATCTGCCATTAAAAACCAAGAACTACATAACAGGTGTTACATCAGGACACAGAAGAGAGAAGATCAGGACCTGAGGGCATGGAGACGCATGCGGGCTTCCATCCGGTGGCGGTCGGCCCATCGAAGAGGCATTTTGTCCGGGAATGGGATATGGAGGAACGGAAGACGGGATCTTTCTAGTATGCCAGCGGTCTCGTTGGTATAACCACCGGCCTCGACCACGATCCAGGTGAGATCGTAAGGAAGAAGCATAAGGGAGTGTGTGACGCCGTTGAGATGAAGCGTCTGGAAGGTGCGGACGTAAGTCGGGGTAATAACAATTATGGCGCGGGGTTCCTTAACTCCGTACTGGAGCCTCTGCTCCCGCTGCACCCGCTCCATGATGTGATGCGCGCGCATAACCTCCGCCGGGTTGGGATGCGGCCACGGCCGGATCCGGATCCCGTGCCGGCCGACCACCACGCGGCTCCTGGTGCGGTTCGTCGCCAGAAGATCAGCGGCTGGGGCCGGCAAGGGAAGGGTTACTGTTTCTGTGTGGGTGGTGGTGGTGGTGGTCGTCGTCGTCCTCGTCGTTGTAGTGGTGGCGCTGAAGACGGGGGGATTGGTGTAGATATTTGCAGCCGTGGACGAAAAAATGATAAAAAAGACGAGACGGGAGAAGCGGAAGCCGAGGATGAGGCTGATGAGGCAGCAGAGAGCGTGAAGAATGAGCCAGAAAGCTCCAGCAGGGGAGCGAAGGGCGGCTTCCGCAACTCCGCTCCCGCCATCCTGCGGGTTGGAAGATGATCGAAGGCTGTTACTCCGGCGGGTGTTGTGGATCTGCTGCAGCAACGATGGCTTCATCTCTGCTGCTCCGTTTAGGAGAGGAAAGGGTTGTTGTTGGGATCGATAGGTTAAAAGGGGGGGAATGGTTAATGGGAGGGACCAGGAAAGGGAAAGGAAAAGTTGAGCGGTAGGTTGGAGGAGCGGGTGGGAGAGGGTGGGAGAGGGTGGAGTATGGTTTAAGAACGCGGAGATGGGAAAGTAGAGGAGATATCTTATGTTCGAAGCGAGTCAAGGAGACGGACGTTTCGTTTGGTGAGAGAGATGAAAATGGAGAAAAGCAGGGAAGCTGCAATAAGAGAAGGTGGAGGAGATCTTGAAGGAGGAGGCGGGCTGAGTATTGACTTGTGAAGGAAACTGAGAATAAGGAGACACTGATATGGCGAAGTTCTTGGTGGTGCTTAGGTTAGCCAGGAAGAAGGGGAGAGGTCGGGCCAGGTTAGAGTTGAGCGAATTTCTCAAAATATTATTAGTGTGAAAATATTTGAGCAAATTAAAAATTAATTTCGTGTTAGTGATTGCTCAAAATACTAGAGTTTATGATGAATTATCTTGTGGTAGCAAAGCATGAGCTTCTTTAATTTATATGAATTGATGATATGGATTAGAATATGTAATTTCAACTAGTTGAATAAATATGATGTTGCACACATAATTGTGTATTTTAGGATGATTGTGATGAACTTATTTGGACTAAATGAATTAGGGGTCAGCATTATTTGTTCAAAATATAACAGCAAATTGAACTAAACTTGCTTTATTGATTTGGTTTGTATTCAAAAATGTTTTCTTTTTGTTTTATTTTTAGAACCTCAATTTTCTATTTTCGGTCATTTTATTTTATTTTATTTAAAACCAAATAAAAAAATGTCAAAATTTTAAAATTAAATATCGCTTGTAAGATATATATATATATANTGAATTTGTGGTGTATTGTAATTTATTTGTAGGAATTTGAGAAAATTATGTATTTGATATTAAGATTTACAAATATGATATAAAGTTTTAGTGAATTTGAAGTTTGCATTGATCGTCTGCCGTCATTCGGGTGATGCCATCCGCAGTCTCCAACCGTCGACCGCCGCCTCCTACCCCTACCGCCGCACTAGCTATCCGCCTACTTGACTACCACAATCGGCCCCAATGACGCTGGACAAAAAATTTTTTTTGAAATACATTATTTTTAAACTACTACCAGTCAAACAAAAAAAAAAATTCCTACATTAATTATACAATGAACCAAACAACTTGAACATAATTCAAATATATTGTAATTATATTACTCTGCAAATTTTTTACATTGCATTTCATTTTTAGCAAACCAAATAGCCTTTAAATTTGGGTTTGTTCATAACCAAATCATTTAAACCAAATTAAATTTCTGTTTTATTTTATCAACATTTTGATTAGTTTGTTATTTAATATTTTGGTTGCAATTAATTTGACCTACATGAAAACTTATCCATCTAAACTGATGTATGTCGGAAGGTGTGAGATGATAGAGTAATAAATTATCATCTTAGTGTTGCACAAAAACATAATACACACTCAGATAATTAAAAAGAAGTAAGTAGAAAGAGGCACCTTTTTTTTTGTGAAAAACCCTAAGATAGGGAAAAAAATCATGGGATTTTGTCTGGTTGAAATAATCTACTATGAATGATGAACACGTGTTCACTCATATCCTAAATTAGGAAAGAAGTTACAAAGGCGGTCATTGTAAATGCACAATAATAGTTCTTCAATAATAGTCGTACTTTAGATGTAGTCATTGGTGATAATAGGCTACAAGAGTCGAAGTCGATTGCTATGGAGTTATTAATTTGTCATGAATGTTGTAGACGAATGTAGTGTCAGCTAGTTTTATAGGTCGAGTTGAAATTCATGGTAATAGTTTGTCATTTGAGCTTTAAATGGTTACTTCAGGGACATCAACTGACTACGAGGGTTGTAATTGGAAGCTACAAGAGTTGTGAGTCATGTAGGCTGCACTTGGTCACATTAACCATAGTAGTGAGTTGCAATACTTTTCATTAGTTGTAGGGGCCAAAGGCAAGACTTGTACGAGCTATAAGTCATGTTGGTCGTAGTTAGTCACGTGGATCATTGTAGTGAGTTGTGATGATGTATGTAGGTTACAGAGGCTAGAGTTAAAAATTGCATGGGTCGTAAGCCACGCAGGTCGTAGTTGGTTATATATACCATAATGGTGAGTTATGATGATACATAAATGTCGTAGATGATAAAATCTAGAGTTGCATGAGTTGTAAGTCATGAACCTGGAAGTTGGTTACATATGTCGTAGTGGCGAGCTATGATGACGTCTGCAGGCCATAGGGGCGGAGTCAAGAGCTATATGAACTACGTACCACGTAGGCCGCAGCGATGAGCTGTGATAACGTCCAAAGGCTGAAGCGACCGAAGTTGAGAGTAGCATGAGTTGTGGTCCTTATAGACCGTAGTTGTTCATGTAGGCCTTAGTGGGAGCCTTTGATAACATTCGTGTGTCGCAGAGGTCGGAGTTAGAAGCTGCACGAGTTGGACCACATAGGTTGCAGTTAGTCATGTAGATTGTAGCGGTGAATTATGATGACATCCATATATCACAGAGACCAGAGTTAGGAGTTATATGAGCTGTGAACTATGTAGGCCAAAAGTGGTGAATTCTTATGATGTTTGCAGGTCGTAGAGGTCAGAGTCGAGAGCTATAATGAGTAGCTTTAGAAGTTCAAAAAAAATCATCATCTTCAAGCTGCATTGTTATACTGCCTTTGTTAGGCATCATTATGTTGTATGTGGGGTGTGTTATTCTGCAAGATGCATGGAGCAACCTTCACTGCAGTATCAAAAATTCATTTGCTTCAATGTCTTAAACACGATTGTAATGGGGTAGTGTTCATGCATCATATCCAGACACAATGTCTAGGACAACTTCTTTCGGGTTAGAGAAAAATCTTCACAGCAGTCTTGTAAGGTCATTCACATTAATGTCCCGGGCACTAATATTGTAGGGTAGTCTTCCCACATTTCATTTTGATATTAAGTATTCGAGAACCATTTCCACATTGAGGACAATTTAATAAATAACAGCTTCTCAGCACCTCCACCCTACATACTGGAGTTCTTTCTCAACTAGATCAAGAAGTTGATCTCTTCAAAAGTTGTTGCAAGGGTTGCTTTATAAGCTTGCGCGAATTAAGCCCCCGCCGAGAGAAAACAAATTTAAACATAACAACTAGCAATTTGTCAAGCATCATTTGTTAGTATGATTGCAACAATATTTTCAAAAAAAAAAAAAGTCTATTGCGACCTACTCCCAGACTAAAAAAAAGCATAGCATCTCTGACACCACATTATGGCCGTAATTGATCCTAGAGGGATGGAATTCTTCAAATGTCGGCATCTCAACAACGTGAAATGTGATCTCATTGATCGCCTGTTGAGCAAGCCGATACACCATTTTCTTCCTCCTCTGGAAAGTGAAACAATAATGAGAAGGAAGATTCCGTTGATCGCTTATTAAGCAAGTCGAAGATACATTTTTTCTTCCGAAAGGGCAATGACAACATTGCAACCCAAACATGGATCACATTGATTGCCTATTAGACTGGCTGAGGTCACATTTTTTTTTTCTCAGAAAAGTGCAACACAAATTAGTTGAACGCTCACTACAAATAATAAAAAAAAAACACTATGTTGTTCCAAGTGGGAATTGACAAGAGTAAAGGGACTATTTCTTTGGTCAATATAAGAACTCACCTAGTTCAAAGTATAACCATCCTGATCCATGATGGAATACATCAAACTCATAAGCACTCGCCAAGTTCACAAGCATTTATTATGCTCAAAAGCACTCACCCTACTTAGAGTCATTCACCTCACTCTACGATTTGCTCAACCTAACAGGCACTCACCAACTCAGAGAGAGTAATCATCCATGTCTAAAAGTCACTCACCCATATATGTATATTTATATATATATATATAGCAATTCCATTTATTCATTAGGTGTCTTGTAAAAACCTTTGAAACAATAGTCGAGACAAGATAGGCCTTTTATCTGTACTCTCCAAGATAAACAACTATTGTGCCTATATATCTACTATGGTCTAGTTATTCTTTCATGTCTTTACTTATAACAACTATAAATTTATAAACATGCCATCGATGAAGGATTCTGACGCAACATATCTACAACAATACTCTGACATACTGAGGTAGAGTAAATAAAATTGTCTTAAATTTTCATTTTTGCCCCATTTCTCATTTCGTCTTTTTCTCACCTCTCACTCTCAGCCTCCACTATAACTCACAGGCGAATGGGGAACTCAGCAGCTTCTATAATTAATATTAGATATCTCCACAGACATATCTAGACCCAACAAATATCAATACTAATGAGGCCTAACACAATAGTTTTAATGCAGCCAACTAATAATGTTATAAATTAAATCAATTATTTTCCAACTCTATGCTATTTTATTTCCTTATATTTATCTCTCCTTAAACTTTTTATATTTTAAGTAACAATGACTCTTTACTTCATATATTTTCTTACCATTTTTTGTTGGAATGATGGTTGGGCTGATGGGATTTAAGACAAGTTTGAGGTTGTAACTGCTAGTTACATACTAATCCATCAACATTTAAAAAGTTAATATAAAGTTTATGTGCTTTGATTTGCATTATGAAATAAATCTTATTTGTTTAAATAAAATGATATGTCGATATGCAGCAAAATTTGATTATAATAATTATAGAATATATAATGTATAAACTTTATTATATAATAATATAGTTATTGAATGTACGTTCGTATGCATGAAGTATATATTACTAATAGAAAAAAAATATTTAATATGTTATTTATGCATATATAAATATGGCGGTCGTGCAAACTGATATTTTAGCATTTGAAAGCAAATAACTGTCTGTATGCATATGAATCTTTATTGAATCTACTACATAATATCCATTATATATACATATAAATACGCATACACACACACTAGAAGTTTTTAGGGACGGTAGAGTTACGAATTATCGTATTAGCTTTGCGCAAGAATTCAATACACATTTTGATGAAAGAAAACAATTTGTAGAGATACTAGAAGTTTTTACAATGAAAACTCGTAAATGAAAAAACTACGTGGTCTTGCCTAATTGAAGGGATCCACTATACACAGAGATTACAAATACAATCTCTTATCCCACAGATAAGAAATGGTTACACAATCTTTCGATCTACAAAGTTAGTGCATGGATGAACTCATTGTAAGAAGAGGGTAGCGGCTAGTAGTGATTGGTGGCAGCCGGCGAGTAGTGGTCAGCGACGGGCGCAGACTGGTGGTTGGCGCCCGCCGGCAACGAAGTGACGCTGGATTTCAGCTGCGTCTCTAAGCTTTAGTCTTTTTCAGGTTTCAAGCTTTATTTCCTTCATAAGAGGGGCGAGATTCTATTTATAGAATATCAATTGCAATTAATGAAGAAATATTAATAATTCTGATTAGAAGACCCAAAAAGATTCTCTTATTTGATAGACATTTGAGTGTCTTAACGATATCAGAATTGAGAATTCTTTGGCTCATTGGATTCGTTTTGTTGAGACACTCGATTCAACTGTAAGCTCACCGGATTCGGCGTTTGTTTCACCTTTCACATATCCCAAAAAGCCTCCAAAAGCAGTTTAATGGCTTGATCGGGCCTTGATTTGGTTTGAATTGTACCAATTTTGGTATCATTGGGTTCGTCTCTTCGAGTCGGTCAGTTTGAGTGTAAGTTTGTTGAAATTAGAGCTCTAACTGAATGGTAATCGCATTGAACATTTTTTGCTCAAAAGATTGTCTTGAGATTTGTGTCATGCCTCGAGATTCATGGTTAATGTTGGAAATTTGTTAATGATGAATCAGTTGCCTCTTTATTTCTAGGCATGACTAAATTTATCCTCCGAAAATATTAAGATCTAAAACGTTTTTTTTTTGTATCATATATATATTACTGTTGCGCTGCATTACATTTATCTAACTCCTGAATTTATGAGAAGTTAAGGAAAAAATATTACGTATGGAGTCCATGAAAATAAGCCACGTGTTTACCTAGTCCCACTGCCTAAAAAAAACCCTAACTTCAAGTGTGACCCGACCCGGTGGTATAAGGGTGAGGTTTTAGGGCAAGGAAAAAAAATTTGGGCGGCACAGAAACAAAGAAGAATTTCGCCGAGGAGTTCGGAGGCTAGGGCTTTGAACGACCGAGGATTTCAACAAAATCGGTAAGGGTTTCTGCGACAGATCAGACCAGGAGGATCATTCGTTCATCGGGCAACGCGACAAAGAAGAGCAGATCGTTCGTGAATGTTCTGGAATCGTGGCTTTCAACAAGAGTTCGCGGTTTGGCTCAGCGGCGTCCGTTTCAACAAAGGAGTACGTGTGCAGTTCAAACAGGAAAACAGAGGGTTGCAAGGTGTTTGGATTCTTTTGTGAAAACAGGCCGAAGCTTGAATCGCTACAGGAGAAGGATCGAGATGCAGGAGTTCGCGAGGTGCAAAAAATAGAGTTGTTCGAGCGGCGGAGGGAGCGGCGGAGGGAGCGACGGAGGAGCATAATTGGAAGGGCGAACGCGGGAAAAGAAATTCACGCATAAAGGAAAGTATGCAAAAAAGGAAATTTAGCGTGGAGATATTCCAGGACTAACGAAAGGCAAGGAAAAAGGGGGAATCTGATGCTGCACTCAGAAAAGGGAAGCTGAAGGCTGCCCGATTGGAAGAAAATCAATATTTGCCCTTTTGTGATATTTCATGATACGAAATTGCATACGCATATTCCAGAATTGCAGAAGCTTTTCTAGAAGGCGGAGCATTTTTTGAAGCAAAGCGGAGGCGGAGCTTTTCTGAGAAGAAAAACAAAGTTTTTCTGAAAAGCAAAGACGGAGCTTTTCTAGAAGGAAATGAGAGCTCTTCTTAGAAGTTAAGAAAAATGATTTCTGAGAAAGTTTAATTAAGGAAAATTCTTTTTTCTTGGAAATTTAATTAAGAGAAATTCTTTTTTTCTTTGGAACTTAATTAAGGGAAATTCTTTTTTCTTAGAAATTTAATTAAGAGAAGTTTAATTAAGGAATCTTAATTAAGAGATTATTTAAAAGGGGCCCAACCCACATTGGTGCATAAGAAACTCCATGATATATTTCTCCTAAGGGGCTGGATATTCGCCAATTGGAGTTTTGTTGGGTATATTCATTTCTCCTAAAGGGGCTAGATATTCGTCAATGTGAAGATTTGTTATGTATGCCTCATAATGCCAGAATTTGGAGTCTTTTGGAATTGAAGAGTTGTTTCTCTTGGAATTTAGTGGATTAGGGGGATTAGTGAGGGCGCAGCGGAAGCGTGGTGGCCCAACCCACATTGGTGCATAAGAAACTCCATGATTTATTTCTCTTAAAGGGCTGAATATTCGCCAAGGTGAAGATTTGTTGGGTATATGCATTTCTTCTACATGGGCTGAATATTCGCTAAGGTGAAGATTTGCCAGGTATGACTCATATACCATAAATGGGATAGATGCTGGAGCGGAGTGAAGCCCATAAGCGGAGTGGAGCGGAAGGATCTAACCAATCGGGGGAGTTCATTAAGTGGGTTGGGGTTGCGGGGGCAACACCCCACAATTTAGTCCATGTGTAATTTAAGTAATTACATATTGTACTATAGAGTTATATATATGTCTTATTTGTAATCCTAGGTGAGCCTGAGATTCTGAATATTGTATTTTGTACTCATTTGTGAATATTAAAAAGGAAGTCGCCGCTTTGCTCCCGAGGAGGTAGACATCTTTGCCGAACATCGTAAATCTCTGTGCTTTCTTTTGGATTTGTGTTGATTCTTGTTTTTCTTCGCCCTAATTTCTCATCACCCGACTTTTCGGCCCCACCGCAAAAAAAAATTAAAAATTATTTTTTGTCACCCAACCCGGCTCGAATCCAGCCCAACGAAACGTCGATCCAGACAAAAAACACCTTTATGGCACATTTCGACATTTCTCTGACGTTATGGTTTCTCTCGAATGTTTCTCTTCTTCTGCGCAAAACCTAGAGTTTTTGGACAGTTTTGCCTTCTTTACAAGGTCAGTTTCACTTCCTCGCAATGTTACGCTAAGCCCAAGCACTTGCCAACATTTTTTAAGTTTAGCATTTCGTCGTTCGAACTCTCGATATTCAAAGTTTGGGTTTTCTTTTTCTCTTGCTAACACCCAACAATGAAAGATCGTAAGGGAACTGAAGAAGTTAGCAGTCTTCCAAAATTTTCAAGGTATTATGCTACATTGTTTATTATAGATCATATGACGATTTTTTTCATTTTATGTTGGAATGCAATGACACTTAAATATCAGGAAATAACACCGAAACTTAATTTCATTGTTATTTGTTGCTATTGAGATGTTTTTTTGTGTGTAAACAACAATAACATCAATAACACCTCAATAACATCACCAACAACTACATAGTGGTTTTATTGCGACTTTAACTTAGTGTCATCGATGTGTTATTATGGTTTTATTAAAGTGTTATTTTTTTTATTACGGTGTTACTTGTGTTATTGCCTTAATGCGTTATTTGTGTTATTGCGGTGTTACCAAATAGGACGTTTTGTTAGTGGTGGTTGATCCCCATAAAAGGAGAGCATAATAAATCATAATTATTTAATCTATAGTTTCTATAAAAAAATTATTACATCCCAAAACAATAATAATAAAACCTGGATAACCCGTTATTTCAAAAAAAAACTTGTGAGTCTGCCACGCTTTTCGAGTTGAAAATCCCAGATAAACATGGTATCCTCAGCTTACCTCTCCATGAACAACCGTATTTGAGAATTGACATTTTCTTGTTTATTATTTTCCTCCTTTCTCTTTGAGTAAAGTTGAATGTATCTCTCTTCATGTCTTGTGATCTCTGATCCTGTCATTGAACTCAGCATATCTGTATTTAAGTCGGATATCTTTATGTTGAAACTCATAAGAACCTTAACGCACTTTCGGGCATAAGGTGATTATGGCCGGTTATAACTTTAACTCAGAAACTGAGTTTTTGCGGGACCGTGCGAGAAGAAAATGCCAAAATTTACTTTTGGGCGGGATCCACTTTCCATAAAAAGGTACTGATTTTTTGGGCGCTAGATTCAGGCCGGTTTGTGAGACAAAAAAACATTTTCTAAATTTTATTGCTGGTATGGCTGAAGAGCCGGGCAGTGTTAAGTGCCAAATGAACGTTTTTTTTTTTATTTTTAAGCGATGGGACCGGATTAAACAAGTGACTCGTTTCCATTGGATGAGGTAGCTCTGTGTCGAGTCCAGAACTAATATTTTTTCCTCGATGGCTGCCAGTGTCCGCACGAACCCGAAGGATCAGGTTTTTCCTCTGCAAAATGGAACCAGCGGTCGAAGGAGCGGTAAATCAAAGGTTCGTCAAAGAAATCCGAGGGAATGGCTACGGTTGCTTCTTCGCCTGGAGTTTCTTCTACGGCCCCGGCTTTGAGGAGAAACTTTCGGTCCTCTATTACTTCGCAGACGTCTCCTTTACCCAAAAGAGCGACGACGCTTTTCTCCTCTGTGCTGGTGTTTNTCCTTATTTTTCTCACGTCTTTCTCTCAGCCTCCACTACAACTCACAGGCAAATAGGGAACTCAGCAGCGTCTATAATTAAGATTAGATATCTCCACAGACATATCTAGACCCAATAAATATCAATACTAATGAGGCCTAACACAATAGTTTTAATGCAGCCAACTAATAATGTTATAAATTAAATCAATTATTTTCCAACTCTATGCTATTTTATTTCCTTATATTTATCTCTCCTTAAACTTTTTATATTTTAAGTAACAATGACTCTTTACTTCATATATTTTTTTACCATTTTTTGTTGGAATGATGGTTGGGCTGATGGGATTTAAGATAAGTTTGAGGTTGCAAGTGCTAGTTACATATTAATCCACCAACATTTAAAAAGGCTGCAAGAAAACAGGGACAATTACATATAAATCACTTGAAACATTGATCTTTATAAATTAAGCATCTAGATGATTTTTTGGAACTACGAAATTGAGGTATTTATGCATGTTGCGATCAAACTATTGAGAATTTGATAAAAAAAATGAACAATATGGGTTTTGATATTTGAGTGAGGAGTTTGAAAAATGGATGAAAGAGAGTGGTTGATTTGTAAATAACATGTTTCGAGTTGTCTATATGGGATTTTGCTTATTGATCTAATTTTTTGCTTATTTTGAAATTTGAACGATTTTATATAAAAAAGTATATATATTTTTAGGACAATTCTAAGCATAAAGGGTTTGAAAATAATATTAATTGAATTTCATGGTTGCCAACTATGTTGANCCTTATTTTTCTCACCTCTTTCTCTCAGCCTCCACCATAACTCAGAGGCAAAAAGGGAACTCAGCAGCGTCTATAATTAAGATTAGATATATCCACAGACATATCTAGACCCAATAAATATCAATACTAATGAGGCCTAACACAATAGTTTTAATGCAGCCAACTAATGATGTTCTGAATTAAATCAATTATTTTCCAACTCTATGCTATTTTATTTCCTTATATTTATCTCTCCTTAAACTTTTTATATTTTAAGTAACAATGACTCTTTACTTCATATATTTTCTTACCATTTTTTGTTGGAATGATGGTTGGGCTGATGGGATTTAAGATAAGTTTGAGGTTGTAAGTGCTAGTTACATATTAATCCACCAACATTTAAAAAAGGCTGCAAGAAAACAGGGACAATTACATATAAATCACTTGAAACATTGATCTTTATAAATTAAGCATCTAGATGATTTTTTGGAACTACGAAATTGAGGTATTTATGCATGTTGCGATCAAACTATTGAGAATTTGATAAAAAAAATGAACAATATGGGTTTTGATATTTGAGCGAGGAGTTTGAAAAATGGATGAAAGAGAGTGGTTGATTTGTAAATAACATGTTTCGGGTTGTCTATATGTGATTTTGCTTATTGATCTAATTTTTTGCTTATTTTGAAATTTGAATGATTTTATATAAAATAGTATATATATATTTAGGACAATTCTAAGCATAAAGGGTTTGAAAATAATATTAATTGAATTTCATGGTTGCCAACTATGCTGATTAAGCAATATGTGTGCTCTTTTGTTATTAAAGGTATTTCTCTCGACATTTATCACATGCTTCGTATACTCTATTATAAAATACGATTTATCTCTCCAAAGTAATTATTATGTTCATATTGTTTACTTAGCAATATCATGCTAATTACTGTATAAATTAATATGAAGTTTATGTGCATTGATTTGCATTATGAAATAAATCTTATTTGTTCATATATATATATATATATATATATATATATATATATATAGAGAGAGAGAGAGNCCAAAGACATAAGAAATCTCTAGATAGAGATCTTAATTTTCTAGGATGAATTATTAAGCAACATAATAAAGTTTAAATGGACTCAAGGCTTTTACCAGACATTAAGAAGNGGTCTTCCAAATTTTTCGAGGTATTATGCTACATTATTTATTATAAATCATATGATGATTTTTTTCATTTTATGTTGGAATGCAATGACACTTAAATATCACGAAATAACAACGAAAANTCGATGATGTAAGCATCTTTAACGAATCTTATAAATCTCTATATGTTCTTCTGAATTTGTGTCGATTCTTGTTTTTCTTCGCCCTAATTTCTCAACACCCGGCTCTTCGGCCCCACCGCAAAAAAAAAAAATTAAAAAATAATTTTGTCACCCAACCCAGCTCGAATCCAGCCCAACGAAACGTCAAACCAGACAAAAAACGCCTTTATGGCACATTTCAACATTTCTCTGACGTTATGGTTTCTCTCGAGTATTTCTCTTCTTCTGCGCAAAACCTAGGGTTTTTGGACAGTTTTGCCTTCTTTGCAAGTTCAGTTTCACTTCCTCGCAATGTTACGCCAAGGCCAATCACTTGCCAAAATTTTTTAAGTTTAGCATTGCGTTGTTCGAACTCTTGATATTCAAAGTTATGGTTTTCTTTTCCTCTTGCTAACACACAACAATGAAAGATCGCAAGGGAACTAAAGAAGCTAGCAGTCTTCCAAAATTTTCGAGGTATTATGCTACATTATTTATTATAGATCATATGATGATTTTTTTCATTTTATGTTGGAATGCAATGACACTTAAATATCACGAAATAACAACGAAAAATAACACCGAAATGTAATTTAATTATTATTTTGTTGCTATTGAGATGTTTTTTTGTCTGTAAACAACAATAACATCGTTCACACCATAATGACACCTCATTAACATGATCAACAATTGCATAGTGGTGTTATTGCGACTTTAACTTAGCGTCATCAAAGTGTTATTGTTGTGTTATTGTGGTTTTATTAACGTGTTATTTGTGTTATTACAGTGTTACTTGTGTTATTACCTTAATGTGTTATTTGTGTTATTGCAGTGTTACTTATATTATTTGTGGTGTTACCGAATATGACATTTTGTTAGTGGCGATTGATCCCCATAAAAGGAGAGCATATAAATTTATAATTATTTAATCTATAGTTTTTATAAAAAAAATTATTACATCCCCAAAACAATCATAATCAAGCTTAAATAACCCGTCATTTCAAAAAAAAAAAAAAAAAACTTGTGAGTCTACCACGCTCTTCGNCTTACTTATGTTATTTGTGGTGTTACCAAATATGACATTTTGTTAGTGGCGATTGATCCCCATAAAAGAAGAGCATATAAATTTATAATTATTTAATCTATAGTTTCTATAAAAAAATTATTACATCCCCAAAACAATCATAATCAAGCCTAAATAACTCGTCATTTCAAAAAAAAAAAAAAACTTGTGAGTCTACCACGCTCTTCGGGTTGGAAATCCCAGATAAACATGATATCTTCAGTTTACCTCTCTATGAACAATCATATTTGAGAATTGATATCTTCTTGTTCATTATTTCTCTAATTTCTATTTGAATAAAGTTGAATGTCTCTCTTCGTGCCATTTAGGTTCTCCACATCTCAAACCTATATAGACATAAAATTATATGCATATATTATTGTGATCTGATCATATTATTGATCTCAACACATTTACATTCAACTCGTATATCCTGCTGCTGAAACACATAAGAAGCTTATGACTACTTTCGGGCAGAGGTTGATTGTGACCCGGCTAAGAAAATGAGCTTTTGCAGGCCGGTGGGAGAAGAAAACGCCAAAATCTACTTTTGGGCGGGATCCACTTTCCATAAAAAGTTGCTTTCTGATTTTTTGGGCGCCCGGATTCTGAGACCAAAAACATTTTCTAAATTTTATTGCTGGTGAGGCTGAAGAGCCGGGCAGTGTTGTGTNTTTTAGGTTCTCCACATCTCAAACCTATATAGACATAAAATTATATGCATATATTGTTGTGATCTGATCATATTATTGATCTTAACACATTTACATTCAACTCGTATATCTTGCTGCTGAAACGCATAAGAAGCTTATGACTACTTTCTGGCAGAGGTTGATTGTGACCCGGCTAAGAAAATAAGCTTTTGCAGGCCGGTGGGAGAAGAAAACGCCAAAATCTACTTTTGGGCGGGATCCACTTTCCATAAAAAGTTGCTTTCTGATTTTTTGGGCGCTTGATTCAGGCCGGATTCTGAGACCAAAAACATTTTCTAAATTTTATTGCTGGTGAGGCTGAAGAGCCGGGCAGTGTTGTGTGGCAAATGAACGTTTTTTTTAATTTTTAAGCGATGGGACCGGATTAAACAAGTGACTCATTTCCATTGGATGAGGCAGCTCTGTGTCGAGTTCAGAACTAATATTTTTTCCTCGATGGCTGCCAGTGTCCGCACGAACCCGAAGGATAAGGTTTTTCCTCTGCAAAATGGAACCAGCGGTCGAAGGAGCGGTAAATCAAAGGTTCGTCAAAGAAATCCGAGGGAATGGCTACGGTTGCTCCTTCGCCTGGAGTTTCTTCTACGGCCCCGGGTTTGAGGAGAAACTTTCGCTCCTCTATTACTTCGCAGACGTCTCCTTTACCCAAAAGAGCGACGACGCTTTTNCAGGGAATGGCTACGGTTGCTCCTTCGCCTGGAGTTTCTTCTACGGCCCCGGCTTTGAGGAGAAACTTTCGCTCCTCTATTACTTCGCAGACGTCTCCTTTACCCAAAAGAGCGACGACGCTTTTCTCCTCTGTGCTGGTGTTTTCCGGGCGGTGGGGCGGATTGGTGCCTATTGGTTTTGGGAGTGTCGTCGTTTGTGCTGCTTCTTCTTTTTCATCTTTTTCTCCTTCCAGCCTCCCCGCAGCGCTGCTATTCGACTGTGACGGCGTACTCGTGGACACCGAGAAGGACGGCCATCGCATCTCCTTCAATGAGACCTTCGACGAGGTGAGCTCCGGGATTTCTTTTTTAGGTATGGATTGGTTGCTAACCCTAGTTTCGTAGAAACGCCACACCGTGGAGTAAAATAGAAAGCATACACCTGTTTATTGCTATGTTTTGTTGCCTATTCGGNTCTCGTGGACACTGAGAAGGACGGCCATCGCATCTCCTTCAATGAGACCTTCGGCGAGGTGAGCTCCGGGATTTCTTTCTTAGGCATGGATTGGTTGCTAACCCTAGTTTCTTAGAAACGCCACACCGTGGAGTAAAATAGAAAGCATACACCTGTTTATTGCTATGTTTTGTTGACTATTCGGCATTCACTTTGAATTGATCCACCGATGTTTTTGTGCAATTTTAATCAAATTTATTGTGGGAAGGTTGTCATTATAGTCTTTATTGTAATCAGGTCTTGTTGGTTTAATGATAAAAAATTATGCAGAAATTAAATGAGGATGAGAGAATAAATGCAATAAATCTCAAATACAAAAAACACAAACTTACGTGGTTTGGTGATGTTGAAATATCTAATTTAATTTACAGGATTTATCGTCTTTCCTGTTAAGACTTATAATAGGAAATAATTTATGTTTTATTACGAGGAATAAATTCTTTCCTTAATATAAGGAGATATTTTCTTTTAATATATTATGAATTATTTGTTTTTCTAATTTATATTATTTCATATTATCTCATAATAATTAATATGAATTAATTATTGAAGATATCAGGTGATATAGTTTTCCTTTCATATCATTTATTTTTTTATTATTTTTCCTATTATAGGATTCTTGTAAGGGTTATTTATACTCTCGTTCATATCAATTAAAGCGATTCCGAAGTATTCCACATTATTCAGAATTTCAATATAGTATCAGAGCCTAATTTCACACTCTAGCCACTGACCCTCATTTGAGAATTGTCGGACTCCCTTTCTGCCATCCTCTGTGCAGAAAGTGAGAGGGATAACAATTTTTTCTCCATACCCCTTGCAACGCTACTCTACGTCGGTTTCACCGAGACTTGCTGCGAACGCATCAACTTCACCCATAACGACATCTTCGCCCGTGCAGCTGATTTCGACGATGACTTCGATCCTAATCTTCTTCCCAAGTGATTCAGAAACTCTGCCGCGCTCGCAAAATCCATTCCCATTCCGGAGTTTCAGGGGCGGCCGCTTGCCGATCATCCGACCGTCAAGTACGGAAGACCTCCGGGCGCACATCGCTCTATCCAACTACGAGGCTATCTTCTTCATTTCTTGTTGGTATGAAGATAAAACAGAGTGGGGAGATCGGGTGAGATGAATCTATGGCTCCGTGTGCTCTGATCAACCTCACCGATTGCCTCCAACAAGTACTCCGATGGCTTCTCGTCCAAAGACAATCATAACTAAAATGAAAAGTTTCACGCCATCTTCTCCTCTTTGCTGACAGCAACAATAGCTCCAATGGAAGCTTCAAATTGGACGACAACATAACGCTCGATTGCATCTTCAATTTCATCGGCTTTTGTTTATCCGACATCTGCATCCCTAATCCACCTATAATGCCTGTTTCGTTACCACACGACGACAACTCCAACGATACTACCATTCCGATTAACCTTCATCACTGCTATCGACTCACGCCATCCCTAATAATTACAGTCATCTCCGTTGTCGCCGACTCCTTTGCACTTCTTCTCACCTACGCTTTCGCCGCCGCACTTGCCGACAACTACGTAATCTTGGATCGGAAGCCGCAGCCGGTGCTCTCAACGACAACGACGACGAAATCAATGGTGTTCTCCCTCTCGGCGGCGAGATCGAACACCACATCTGGTATATCCGAACGCAGGGTCTTGATGATAGCATGATCGCGTCGATCACCTCTTGGATTTATAAATCTAGCGACGACTTCATCGATAGTAAGCATTGCTCCGTTTGCCCTTGGCGAGTTCTATGATGGCGAACTGGTATGCCGACTCCTCCCCAAGTGTAGCCACGCCTTTCACTTACCCTGCATCTGTAGGTGGCTTAGATCTCATGTTAACTGCCCTCTCTGTCTATGGCGTCTGCGTAAATGAGCGAGCGTGTCTGTGGCCCTTGAGTATATTAGCGGTCGCCTTTAGCGTCTTCGTCAGTCACATGTAGTTAGGGAAGCTTCAACCTTATTCGTCGAAGCTTCTGACTCCTCGAAATACGATGCCAGATCAGTGACGTTGAACGTGGCTGAAACGTTGTAGTCATCCTGCAGGTCGATCTTGTAAGCGTTCTCATTCAATTTTCGGAGTACTCTGAATGGGCCATCCTCCCTGGGCCTAAGCTTCTCGAGTGTTCCAATGGAAAATTTTTCCCTCTTTAGCAGAATTCACATGCGATCGCTTTCCTGGAATGTTACTTTCCTTTTGGATTTATTCGCCTGTGCCTGATTTTTGTGGTTATGTTTAGCTATCTCTCTGCTAACCTCCTCATGAAGTTTCTAAATCTTGCGAACTCTTTCAGCGACGATCTCACTGATTTCTGAATATGACAAGAGTGGTAACAACTCAAGTGGCGTGGGAAGATTACGACCATACACAATCTCGTAGGGAGCGCGTTCCATAGTATGGTTGATGGGATCAGTTGTAGGCAAACTTTGCTTTGGCTAGAATAATATCCCATTGCCTTATATTCTTCCCCAGGAAGCACCTCAGGAGGTTGTCGAGACTCCTTTTCACTACCGTCTGTTCGTCTGCTTGTGGGTGAGCTACTGAGCTGAATTGGAGTTTGGTGCCTAGCTTTCTTTATAGTGTCATCCAGAAGTTGCTCAGGAATTTAACGTCTTTGTCGGAGATGATAGTCTTGGGAATCTCGTGCAACCTTGCAATCTCCTTGAAGTATAGATCGACAATGTGAGAGACATCTAGTGTCCGATGACAAGGTACGAAGTGCTTTATCTTTAAGAATTTGTCTCCTACAATCATTACAGAGTCCTTATGTCTTTGGGTCCTTGGAAGTGCCACCACGAAACCCATGCGGACATCCACCCACGGTGCCTCTAGTACTGGAAATGATGTGTACATTTCTGTGTTCTGAGCCATTATCTTTGTCAGATGATAAATTCTGCATCACCTAACATGTCGCTCTACATCTCTTGTCAGTTGGCCAAAAAAATACTCCGTTTCAAGGGTGAGAATCTTGTCTCTGCCGAAGTGACATTCTAATCTTCTAGTGAACACTGGGGAATGCACAACTGACTCTGATGGAACAAGTATCCATCTGTGGGGTAATACTGTCCTGCTTGCTTCTCCTGGCATTGCTCCCATATGTCTTTGAAATCTTCATCTATTTCATATAAATCCATTATGACTTCGAAACCCACAATTCGAGCCTGAGCTTGCATGGACGTGGTCAACAGTTGTTGATGACTTAGTGCATCTGCTACCCGACTCTGGCTTTCCGCTTTGTGTTTTAGCACAAACTGAAATAATGCTATAAATTCTACTCAGGTTGCGCGTCGGCTCTTCAATTTGCTCTGGCTGTTGAGGAATTTTAGGGCCTAATGATCTGTAAATAACGTGAACTTGTTCTTTAATAGGTAATGACTCTAATGCTCCAGGACCCTAACATTAACATAGAATTCCCTATCTTATGTCGATTATTTCCCCGTGGATTCATTCAGCTTCTCACTGAAAAAGACGATGGGGTGTCCTCCTTGGCTTAGCACTGCCTCGATCCCTAAGCTGAAGGCATCACACTATACTTCGAAAAGTTAGTTGAAGTTGTTATGAGGGGGCCTAGCCTAAGGGCAAACTTTTCTTTTGTACGTCTAAGGACAATTTAATCTTTTATTATTATTATTGTTGGGTATAAATAGACTTGTTATGTCTAGGGTTAGTTTTTATGCATGTGATTGAGTTGCGAGTTTTTGATTTAGGTTATGGGAGAGATTTCCTGCCTCTCTAATTGTAGGTGCTTTTCTTTTGTATTCATGTGAGTTGTTAGGATTATTGAAATAAAATTGTGTTTGCCCTAATTTCATGTGGAAGAACGGTTTGATTTTGATAATGAATTATATCAACTTGAAATAAGAGCCTAACCCCTAGATCCCCGGTCTCCTCTGCTGGTTCCAACAACTGCCTCACTTTCCTTGCAGCTGGCTTCCCCCTGCTGCTTCTGTCGCTGAAGAGTTGATCTGCCGCTGAAAGTAAATCAGCCAGACTCCCTGAAGCATCGCTGATCCGCCCAGCGTGGTATCCCCCGCTCCTTCAGCCGCTGATTTGCAGGAATAGCTTCTGCCTGCTGGTTTACTTTTGCTGCTGACCTACAGGAAGAGCTCTGCCGTTCTGCCGCTGATTTGCAGGAAAGGTCCGTCTGCAACTTCCTGTGCCGCAGATTGACAGCTTATTTGTGCCAACACTATTCATATCGGCGACAGACATACATTCTCGTGCTATAGGCCCACAAATCAATCGATGGGATTTCAACGTGCAGGTCTTTTCGTGCTTTGTGATCAAAATTTTTTGGGAGTGATGATAGCAAAAAGAGCGGTTGATTTAGAAAAAAGTTTGAAGAGATCAGCCAAATTAGATCTGGGATTGAAGAAATGTTTGTCACCATAAATGATAGATTTTCTTCCACGGAAAACCGAATTGAAGATCGATTTGAGAGTATGGGGGAAATTTGAGAGATGCTAAAGAGACTCATTGAGAAGCAATCCAAAAACCCGTCGACAGCTCAATTTACAAACTCTAACTAAAGGTTAACTAGAGAATTCGTGGCAAGATCGAAAGAAAAATAGATCGAATGTGAGGAACATGAGTAAAACATCCAACATCATGAACCTCCTCCCAGGGCTCCTGTTAGGGGTGGATTTGAGATTTTTGATGGAAGCGGCTGGGTTGAAACATGTAGAAGGGATTATGCCAAAGGTTTGGAGGAGCATGAAAAATAAAGGAGAGAAACATGGAAGGGATATGACAATGGTCAAAGGAAGGAGTTGTACCCTCGATACATGGAGGGAAACAATAGAGGAAGATGAAGTAGGGGTGCAGATGTTAGAGTTAGGAAGTCGAAGATGCCGATCTTCGAGGGGGAAGTCACACATGGGTTGGTGTATCTGGCGGAGCAATACTTCGCGGTGAATGGATTAGATGGGGAGGAGAAACTCATGGTGGCAGGATTATGTTTGGAAGGGAAAGCTTTAATTTGATTTTAATGGAGGGAGGCTTGATATTCGATTTGTTCGTGAGATGAATTTAAGGATTGTTTGTTTGAACGTTTCCAAGCCATTCAGGAAGGAGACCTACACGAGCAATTCTATGTCTTGACTCAGGAGGGGATAGTCCTGTAATATAAGGAGAGATTTGAACTATTGTTGTGAGGACAGTGGGGGATTTTTTAAGCAGGACTGGAGGGGAATTTCATGAAGGGCTTAAAGTCTGACATATGGGCAGCATTCCGATTACTAAAACCGCAAGGATTGAGGGAGATGATGGAGCTAGTCCAGATGTTTGAGGATAAGAACCAAATGAAGAAAATCAGAGGAGCAACACAAATGGAGCGTCGCACGAAACTTTTGCAACGACTTCAATGTCAAAAGTTCAAGCAATGGAGGTCCAGAGGGAGGCTGCACGGGACACAAATAATGGACCACGACTAGGAGCAATACTCAAACGCCTTACAAAGACATAGATTTAGGAGAAGCTATCTAAGGGGTTATGTTTTCGGTGTGATGAGAAGTTTATCTCAGGACACCGTTGTAAGGATCGAAGATTACAAGTTCACATAGTATTGGCTGAAGAGACAGAGAATGAAGAAATAGAGACAGCAGTGTGGGAAGAGCAACAACAGTCATTTTTCCTACCTTGAGGACAATGTGTCTTGGGGAAGAGGGGCAGTATTGTTTTGAGGGTGTCTAGCTTAAGGGCAAATTTGTCTTTTGTACGCCTAAGGACAATTTTGTATTTTATTACTATTATTGTTGGGTATAAATATACTTGTTATGTTTAGGGTTAGTTTTTATGCATGCGATTGAGTTGTGAGTGTTAGATTTAGTTTCTGGAAGAGATTTACTACCTATTAAGTTATAGTAATTGGGAGAGATCGTTTATCTCTCGAATTTTAGATGCTTATATTTTGTATTCGTGTGAATTGTTGGGATTATTGAAATAGAATTTGTGTTTGCCCTAATTTTATGTGGAAAGACATTTTGATTTTGACGGCAAATCGTATCAGAAGTCTGGTAGTGCTAGCACGGGCGCCTGAGTCACCTTTTACTTCAGTGTGTCTAAACTATCATGGGTTGCTGCTGTCTAGCAAACTTTTTTTTCAAAAGTTCGACCAGTGGTAGGTGATAGTGCTGAATTTTTTGATGAATCTCCGATATAATGATGCTGGCCCCAAAAATTATCTTAGCTCGCTGGCGATTGTGGGGTAGTCCAGCTGATAATGGTCTTTATCTTGGCGGAATTCATCTGAATACCCACACTAGATACGATGTAATCCAGAAAAAATACCTGGCTCATCATGAAGTGACATTTCTTCGGATGGACATATAGTTGCTCAGCTCTCAGGTTATGCAAGTGATCCTCCTCTGTTCGATTGAACACTAGAATGTCGTCAAAGTAGATTATGACAATTTCCAATGTGAGGCCGAAATACTTGGTTCATCAACCTCATGAAAGTGCTGGGGGCATTTGACTGGTTGAAAGACATAATAATTGATACTTAAAAAATATATGCATTTTTATACCCATATTTTATACACATTTTTGGTGATATTGCACTTTAATGGAATATATTTTTATGTTTTCTTGCTGGTTGTTGAATTTTAAGACTTAAAGCAAAAAGAAAGTAAAAAAGATGAAATTTGGAGCAAAAATGAAGAAGTTGAAAATTTGTTCAGCGCCAAAAGCAGCGCCGACGACGCCGTTTGACAGAGAGTAGCGAATAAAATTGCAGAACACTGGCGCCGACAGTTCCAATGTCGGTTCAGCCTCTGTTTCTAGAAGATTCGATGAATTTATACGCTTTTTGAAGAGTTTTTGGAGACATCTATTAAAGAACCAACTCCAGGCTTTATTTGGAGCCAAAATTGATCAGAATAGTGACTCTTCCTGACATCTCATCACCCCAATTCAACCTTCTACGCATTACACATTCTTCCATTATTCATACCAAAACAATTTAGAGTCCATTGTTCTTATAATTTAGAGTTTTGTTGTAAGATTAAGTGTGAACTCTTCTCTAAGAGTGTTCGAGAAGGAGAAAAGTGAAATTTCTTCGTCCTACATTTCCTAGAAGAGACTACAAGGAATTTGCTTTGAGAAAGAACTTCAGATAAGTGTTGTTTGTTTATTAGTGTTGTATGAACTTTTTTTTATATATGAAATTTGTGTTTTGTTGTATCTTAATGAAGTCTGAGTAGATTCCTTTATCTTTCTCCCTACTCTGAGATATGGTGAAATGAAGAGATAATTGCAGTTTTCTTTATCTTTCTTTCTACTCTGAGATATGGTGAAATGAAGAGATAATATGGATGTGCCAATAAAACTTTCTTTTATATATAAAATTTGTGTTTTGTTGTATCTTTCTCATGAAGTCTGAGTAGTTCCCCTTTATTTTATATATGAAATTTGTGTTTTGTTGTGTCTTTCTCATGAAGTCTGAGTAGTTCACTCTAATCTTTCTTACTATTCTGAGATATGGTGAAATGAAGAGATAATATGGATGTGTCAATATTAAAATATAAAATAAACTGTGATGATTTTTTAACTCCAAATTTAATTTGCTTTTCGATTTGACCAATTGAATTGTTAAAATATGTTATGAAACATATGATCCGGGAAATGGAGTATGAGTTTTATAACAGAGTGAGGATCACATTTAATTCTATGAAGGAGAATTTCGTTCATAGAATTAAGTGCAAATAAATAAGGAAATATACTTTGTTGGGTGTAGAATCATAAAATCTTTAGGGTGACAGACTAAAATCTCCAATTCGGTCTTAGTGTTTAAAAATCAAAGCGAGAGTTAGGGTCTGTTTGGGGCAGTTACAGCTTATCCAGCTTATCCGGATAATCTGGTGATAAGCAGCTGATCAAGATAATTTGTCTGTCTGTTTGGTTTGTGCTTATTGAGAACAGCTTATTCTGAAAAAAATGACCAAACTGCCCATATTCTGAATAAGCTGGAGTTGTTTGAGAACAGCTATGGATGTTGCAAGGAAGCTAGAGATTCTCCATTTCACACCTCTTTGATAAAACATTTAGGCTATGTTTGATTTGAAGAAATTGAAACAGATGAACCTAAAAATAATGTGTAAATCCATGTAAACTTCCATCCATTTAACCCCTATATATATATATATGTAGAGATATAAGAAATTACAACACCCTAATCTCGGCATCTATGTCATCACCATCATCTTCATCATCATCATTCTAAATATAAAAAAAGAGCTTAACAAAGATGTATCAATTCCGTCATAAACGAAANAACTTCCGCAGAAAAGAAAAACCGTCCCAAGAATCTTTAACAAAAGCGCTTGGATGAACAAGCTGCGAAAGGAAAAACTTCCAACGGCGTCTTCACGGGAATAGACAAATCGGAGCCCTCAAACAGATGAACCCAAAAATAATGTGTAAATCTATGTAAACTTCTATCCATTTAACCCCTACACACACACACACACACACACACACACACACACACACACACACACACACACATATATATATATATATATATATTATATATAGATATAAGAAATTACAACACCCCAATCTCGTCATCTATGCCATCACCATCATCATTCTTAAGATCGAAAAAGATGTATCAATTCCGTCATAAACGAAAAAACGGAATTAAGTTCTACAATAAGAAAAACCATGTAAACTTCCAGCACATAAACTTCCACAGAAAAGAAAAACCATCCAAAAAATCTTTAACAAAAGCGCTTGGATGAACAAGCTGCGAAAGGAAAAACTTCCAGTGGCATTTTCACGGGAATAGACAGATCGGAGCCCTAAACAAAAGATGAAGGAGATAAAAAATGAGGTTACCAGTGAGAACGAGAAGAGAAGAGGGAGGATTTCTTCGAACCGAAGACAGAGGAGTTCGGTGAACGAAAAAGGAGCTATCGGAATATGGAGGAGCGCAAAGCTAACACCAGACGGTGGAGACGGAGGATTGCCGAGGAGCGCTACGCACGGGATCGAGCCTTGGGCCGAGGAGGGACGCGAGATTAGGGCAGAGGAGATGGGAGGAGGGGCAAGTGTTGTCTTTCGACACATTAAAAGCGGATCGCAATGAGGACCTCGCAATCCGCGTATAATAGAAAGTTAAAAACCGAGTTTCCCCAAACGCAATCAGACTGGAATTTCCACACAAGCGGTGACGTTTTCAAAGCGCCACCGCTCTAAATAAGCTGTCCCAAACGCAGCCTTAGCCTTTAGGTGAAGGGAAGTGAGAGCTCTGGAGTGGGAGCCAGTATCCTCCTAACCTAGCCACAAATTTAGGGACTAAACCTGAGATTAACCAACGATTTTCTATAACACTGTATCAGGGTAGAGAATTAAAACTACTTCTATTTGACACAATACATATTAAAACCATTTATCTCATCCTATTTTACTAAAATCTCATTATAGTGGGAAAAATATTTTTTCACATAAGAAATCTTCATCACATAAACATAGTTTAATAGTTTAATAGCTATTGTTTAAACTCTGTACTTCAGTTTTGTTATTAGTTAAATAATTTAATTCTGATAATATCTCAACATTCAAAATTAATGATAGTAATTTCGTTCTGATTTTCTTTGAATTTCCTAGTAAATTTATTATTTCAAATTTAAACCTTTCTCGTGGGATCGATATTTGGGGCTTAAATAGAAAGTCTTTTATTACTTCATAACGATACGTATACTTGCGTAGAATCCCAACATTAATTGCTTAAATTTCTAATTCATAAAATATTGTATCAAACTTTTGGCACCGTTGCATAGCGGAGTAACTATATAATTTTTACATAACTATATTTCACCGGGATCAACAGTCCACTCTTAAAGTCCATCCAATGTCTTGAAGGTGGTCTTCTGCTCGTCTCTTGGCCTTATCCGTATTTGTTGATACCGCTGCCCAAGTCGATCTTTGAGAATATAGTGGATCCAAGTAGCTAGTCTAAGAGATCATCCAATCGGGGTATGAGAAATCAGTACTTAATGGTAATCTTGTTGATGGCTCTGCTTTCGATGTACATTTGCCATGATCCTTCCTTTTTTTGGCACCATCAGGGCAGGAATTACACACAGGATAATGTTTTCTCTGACTAGTCCCCTCGCAATGAGATCTTGCACCTGTCGTTGTAGTTCTTCGTACTTCGCAAGTCGCAATCTGTAGGCTGGTGGGCTTGGCAATACCAATCCTGGCATAAGGTTTATTGCATGTTGGATGTCCCTTAGTGGCGGTAACCCCTCTGGTAGATTGTCAGTCATAACATCCCGAAAGTACTGTAGTAATAGTTGCAGTAGTGCTTGTATATCCCTTTCCTCCTTGCTTCCTTCCAGGAGGACTAGTGCTAGGCTACTGGGGCATCCTTAATTGGATGTAAGAAAGTGGTTCGTGGAACTAATGCTGTCTTCGTTTCGCTCTCGTCGTTCGCATCTTTGCTGGTAGCAAAATAATAAATTTCCCATCATTCTTGAAAGAGTAAGTGTTATTGAAACCGTCGTGATTAGTCTTGCAGTTGAACTGCCAATGCTTACCTAACAGAGTGTGGCAGACGTCCATAGGTACCAGGTCACACTATACTTGTTCTTGTAGCTGGTCTTTGATGGAGAAATGAACTAGACATTGTTGATCTTATACATATCTCATTTCCCTTTTTCAACCAGGTAAGAGAATATGACTGGGGATGCTTCTCTGTGTTCAATCCCAACTTTTTTATCATGAATGTGGACACCACGTTCTCGTAGCTCTCACCATCAATGATCAGGCTGTAGACCTTGCCCTTGACAATGCAGCTGGTGCGAAAAATACTATGGCTTAACTAGGATTGGTCTTGTCTGGCTCGGACTACAGTATTCGCCGAACTACTAATGCTTCTCCCTCATCTCCGTAGAGTTAGAAGCTCTTCTTCTAGACTATCTTCTGACTCCTCCAACTTCCTTGACGGCGCCTTGATCTGTGAGTGTGAAGCTCTACTCTTTGGGCAGCTAGAGGCTGCGACCATAGCCGTGACACCTGAAACACTTTTTGGTCGGCACTATATTGGAAGAACAAGCTTTCTCTGGCTTTTTCTCACTCTGATCTGCCTTATCAGTTCCCTTTTCAGTTTTGTTATTTCCTGTTGAGGTACTCTTATCTGTTGTAGAAGTTGCAGGTGATTGCTTAGCTGAAGATGGTGCTCTAAGGGATAACTGTTTTCTTCTTTGTTTCTGCTGTCTCAACTGTCTAGACATCCCCCAACATCCAGTATGGTTGTAGCTATACCAAATTGCTAATGACGGGCTTCAGACCTCCGATGTATCTAACTATCATATGCTCCTCTGACTCTGTCAGTTCGCACTTCAACTGCAGGTGGTGAAACTGCGCTGTGAACTCCTCAATTGAAAGATCCCATCGCTGCAAGTTGTGGAGCTTTAGGAACTTGTCTTGGAGATATTGCAGTGTGAGGTATTTTTTCTGTATTGCCTTCTTCATCTTCTCACACATTGTTATCTTCTCACTTCCTTTTATTCTCCTCTATTTTTGTAAATTTTCCCACCATAAGGAGGGAGTCTCCTTTAATTTAATCACAACCAACTTGATTCACTTTTCCTCTGGTACATTTTTATATTCGAAAATTCGTTCGACTGATTGCAACAAGTCTTGAAACTCATCGGGGTCCTTGTCTCCCTCAAATTCTGGGAGGTCCCATCTTGATGCCAAAGTCCTGCTGACCTCCATAAGAGGCCTCTTTTCTCTGCCTCCTTTGATGTTGGATACCAAAATGGCGTGGTCGATATTGGTCCTCACTGTGATCTTCCCTGTGGAACATATTCAAATCCTCGTCCTTGTTTTTCCTTTGACGCTCTAGATCATGGTCGAAGGTAATCTCTTCCTGGTTTTCATCATCCAACTCTGCTAGTCTTCGTTGCAGACGACAGATTTCTCTTTGAATCTCTTCCTGGGTCGAGTATGTTGTATCTCTCCGCGGTGGCATGGTTAGGGTTGGGAATCAAAAGGAAAAAAAAATTATGCGGATGTGGCTTAGGTATGGGCGGATGCTAGGAAACCCTAAGATGAGACTAGGGTTAGGCTAGCTCTGATATCAAATGATATCTAAACTATTTAAGATTTAGCTAAATACAAAAGCAAAATTTTATTAATATAGAAATAGAGTTACAACACAATTAAATCGAAAAAAAAAATAATAATAGACTAATCTTTGATTAGGTCTGGAGGAACAGATCCGAAAGCGGTGATATCGTCGGCGAGGTGGTAGGGAAAGGTGGGGAATGCCGGGTGGGTGTTTGGCAGTTTGGAATGGTGTTTGGTGGGTTGTAGGTGAGCTAGATAGCAAGGTTCTTGCAGGAAAGGTGTGGCAGGATGTGGGTAGATGACTTGGCGGGCTGGGCAATCGAGGTGGTTGTGGGGAGGAGTACGAGTGTTGAAATGAGGGGACTGGATGGCTCAACAACAAGTTGTGGTGATAGTAGAGGTGGCGGCAGAGTGGTGGAGGGAGATGAGGGTGGCCACGGCTAGTGAAGAGGTAGGAGAAGGGTCAGGAAGAAGATAAGAGGAGATTGGAAGGATATAACACCACCTCGGAGCAGGATACAACCGGAGCACCACCTGTCGTTAGATACAATTCTAGAAAGAGGGAAAATGACTCTTCACAGGAAATTTGAAAGCAAACATAGCCCAAAATTGAACACTATAATAAGAAAATAACAATTTATAGACTCCTGTTGACGAAAAAAAGGCAAGAAATAAAGAAGGAAACTCCCACACAAAAGGAAGGGTTGGGGAGGCAAGAAAAATTTAGAAAATAACCATTAAAATACTTCCCATATGAAGAAGAGCACAGGATGAGATAGGAGGGGCAGTAGTCCCACTCTGTGTAGAAGAGGCGAGAAATTCCAGCACAGTTTCCTGGACTGGATAGCAGTGAGAGTTTCTTTACCAGCCGACATAATAGACTGACATCTGTGGCACCCACGTAAATAAGCAGGTGCGTTTGTGACTCCCGCGTATTTGAGCGGGCGCCTGTAGCGCCTGCGTTAATAAATTTCAGGTGTTTCCATATACAATTTTAGGCTTTATGCCACCGATGTTTATGTTGTTTTAAGGACTCATTATCAACTAGAAACACCTTTCGATAAATTGACCCGTGGGGTGTGGGTGTGTGGGTGTGTGGGTGTGTGGGCGGAGGGATCTATGATTTCATTAAACTGTAAGAATCAACACATCTTGCATGTATTTCATAGAAATAGTTACAATCTCTTATTTTTGACCTTGATCTTGCTTCCTTTTTCTTTTATAACAATTTTTCATCATATGACCTAACTTTCCACAGTGCTTTTGGGCAACTTCTAGTCTTATTTCTTTTATCATATATTTGTTGCTGCTTGTTTCACAGTTGTAATCAGCCTTTGTTTGGATGATTGGTTTTGTTTTGAGACTTGCTATGTTATTAACATTTAGACCAAAGGATGGAGGATTTCACTTGACTTGTGCTATTAGATATCATTAACTTATTTGATGATCACTGGCTATGAAATTATACGAACCAAAACAAATTTTCACAGAAATTAAGACAAACAAAGATTTTTATGAATAACACAAAACAACACAACACAAATATATAAAAGATAAACACCTACAATTCGAGAGGTAGACAATCTCTACCTAACCCTTACCCTAACCCTAACTCTAACCCTAACACCTACAATTCGAGAGGCAGGCGATCTCTCTCAAACTCTAATCCTAAGTATTTGTGTTGAGAACCAACACAAATAGTCACAATTTCATTAAAGTGTTTTTATTGAGAATCAACACATTTTGCATGTATTTCATGGAAATAGTCAAGGTCTCTTATTTTTGACTTTGTCCTTGCTCCCTCTTTCTTTTGTAGCAATTTTTCATCATATGAAATAGCTTTCCACAGTAGTTTTGAGCAATTTCTAGATTTAATTCTTTTATCATATATGTGTTGCTGCTTGTTTCACAATTGTAACCAGCCTTTCTGTTATGATTGGTTTTGTTTTGAGGCTTGCCATTTATTAACATTTAGATCAAAGGATGGAGCATTTCACTTGACTTGCGCTGGTAGATATTTTTAGTTTATTTGATGATCATTGATTATGAATATTATATGAACCAAAACGAATTTTCACAAAAATTAGGGCAACAAATATTTTTTTCAATAACACAAAACAACACAACACAAATACATAAGAGATAATCACCTATAATTCGAAAGATAGACAATCTTTCCCTAACCCTAACCCTCACTCTAGCACTAACACCTACAATTCGAGAGGTAGGTGATCTCTCTTAAACTCTAATCCTAATACTTAAAACAAATAATCTCATCATATTCCTAATCCCAAACATATTAGCCCTATTTATATCCAACAATAATAAATAACAAAATACCAAAATGGCTATAGGTGCTGGTTTAACATCCCCCCCCCCCCAAAAGACACAATGTTCTTCAAGGTGGGAAAAAAAATAGAACTGCTACTGGATCAAGTTGTGAGTCTGGCTCTTGCCGCCAATACTTGACCAACACTCCCACTCATAAACTGACTTGAGTCTCGCTCTTAAAGCCAATACTTGATTGAAATAAGTGATGGATAGTTGACACTATTTTAAGACTGTGCCTAATCCATAACATGAAGCATCCGTTTCTCCAATGAAATGTTGGTTGAAATACTGCAACGCTCGCACTGATACACTCATCTTGACCTTATTTAACTTCTCAAAAAGTTTGGGTCACCACCTTCTCCCACTGAAAGTCATTCTTTTTCAATTTCTTCGTCAACGACCATACAGTTACAACCTTTCACGAATTTTTGATTTCTCCCTTGGTCTTCTCCACCTATCCCGTTCCCATCATTTTTCCTAAATCACTTTCGTCGGGAAGACTATTGCAGCAAAAGACACTGGCGCTAGTGGATGCAACCCTCTGCCGGTGTCCAACCCACAGTGGTTTCTTGTTTCAATCCAAAATCCTTCATATCGATCTTTTTCAGCCTCGAATCGCATGCCATACCGTTCTGCCTGTTGTCACTCGTTCTAATCCTCTAGATGTTTTGAAATTCTCACCAGATGCCGTCGCTTGAATATGCTTCTGACACTTTCACTCGATCCTACCTTTTTCCTGTTTGTTTCAGCCTTCCGAATGTCGCGCTATTTCTTTCAACTATTGTCGCTCACATCCGTACCCGATGCTGTCGCTCATCTCCGCGACAAACAATTTTGTGTGATTCCACGACCTAGGGTCATGAATTTGCCTCCATCCTCCTCTCTCTAGACGAGACCCGTCCCTCCATGGAAAAGAAACACTCCATTTTCAATCTAATTTGGCTCACTTCTACCTCTTATTTCTTCTCCAAAGCCTCTAATTTTTTGGCTGACATTACTCCAAGAACGATTTTCGATCACAGAAGCAGAACAACTTTTTGTTGTGATATCGTCGTTGCTCAAATCTCAAATGTACCTGGAGGTCGAAAGTTGCGATCCTGTTCCTGGCTTCTTAAGTCACTGAAATCTCGATTGTGTCGTGACTAGGGCAAGCCCGATTCGACCCTTGCTTCCCTGTACTTGCCGATATCCCTTCGGCCTACACAACTAGCTCCAATTGCGACTGCATCGCAAGATTCACCTGTACGCCCCAACTACAATAATCATGATTGTATCGTAGGGTCCAAGTTACATTATCTGTTGCGATCCTGTTGTTGCATCCTAGCTAGCGCAAATTGCGACCATATTGTGGGGTTTGGTCACGATGGACGTTGTACGTTGTATGCCTCGATCCCAATTGGGAGGTTTCCCAACTCGTGATTCCATAGATATGTATGCAACGTTCTTGTCGTAGGCTTTCTTGCTCGTTGGAATCGTGACTGTTTCACATGGTCAGGTCACATTGTGATTTCATTGGCTTCACAGCTAGCTCAAATTGCAAAAATTACGTGGAATGTCGTGATCCTGTCTTTGCTATTCTGTGGAATGTCGTGATCCTGTCTTTGCTATTCTGTGGAATGTCGTGATCCTGTTTTTGCTTTACATAATGAAATGCTCTGATGTCAATTTGATACGAATTAGGACGAATTTTCATAGAAATTAGGGCAAACATATATTTTCTTCAATAACACAAAACAATAGAATAAGAATACATAAAAGATAAGAACTTATAATTCAAGAGGTAGGCGATGTCTCTCAAACCCTAACCCTAACACCTACAATTTGAGAGGTAGGTGATTTCTCTCAACTTATCTTAAGACTCAAGTTAATAATCTCATCATATCCCTAATCCTAAACATATTGGCCGTATTTATAACCACAATAATAAATAACAAAAGACTAACTTGCCGCTGGTCTAACAGAGCACTACTCTGTTTCAGCTTTTAGGGTGGGACAAAAGCGTAAAACGCCCTTGAGGACAAGGTTCATTAAAAGTGATTTTAACTTGTTGGATTGGCTGGTAAACAAATTGAATTTATTGATCGGTTCCACAATTCAGGCTCCTTCAGACATTCTAAGATTATAAAATTTGTGCATAAGACGTCCTTGCTGAGTATATAACTTTTACTACATGCTAGGTGATACCTTGATTTTGCCTATAGTACATTTTCATGAAAAAGCTTTAAGGCAACATTCATTGCTAAAGGCAATCAGATAACTCCTAGTGCTTTTTTGCCCATTAGTTTTCCATTTTTATTGATTAACTCATGTTGGTTTTGCTTCCAACAACGGTTGATGTTGCTTTATTTGATAAATTTAGCCTTCAATTTGAATCTTTTCAAAGACAGTCTCAACTGTCGATCTTGAATTTTTTGTCATTAATTGCTAGATCTTTATATGGCTTAACCAAGCTATGATACTGGTTGTTAGTGAATGAACCAAAGTTGATAATCTAATGGGTACACCTACTAAAAAACTTAAGCTTATGGTTGGTATCTAACCATTTATTTTCTTCACGCACATTCTTTTCAATAATTTGACTTGTGAGTAAACTTAGTACTCTTATGTGCCTTAACAAGGAGAGCTAATCTATCAGATTTTGTGCTTATATATTATAATCGATTTTAACGAAAGGATTTCATTTTGAGCCTAAAAAGCTGTTTAATTCAAACTAGTACACGGGTTTTTTCTAAAAATAATGACATAAAATAGAAAAATTTCACAATACAATTACTCTCCATAAGCTATTCATGATAGATTTATTTTCACGTGTTGAACAATTCTATTTCATGTGGGTATTTATCTTCATCGGCCTTGATTTATATATTACGATCAATTTTGACAAAAGATCTCAGTTTTTGGCCAAACTATCATATAATGAATCTGACCAATAATTCAAACTTTCGCATAAAATCTCCTTACTAAGAATAATTGCATGAAATAGAAAATGTTTACAAGGCAACCATCGCCCTTCTTTTGGTATAGATTTGCCTCCATCGTTCATTTGTTATGGATTTATTTTCAGGCGTGGAACTACTCTGTTGGATATGAGTTTTAAGCTAAGTAATCTTTAAGGGCCTTGATTGGTTATCACACTTTTTTGTTATTGATCTTGAATGTTTCACTTTGTTTTGCTGACTCCACTCAATCCAATTTTATCAGAATCTAAGTAATTATAATTTTCTTTATGACAGAAGGGGTTGCGTGTTACATGGGATGTTAAACTATATGGTGAATTGTTGAAGATTGGTGGTGGCAAGGAGAGGTAAAATCTTATTTTTTTACTAGTGAGTTGAGTTTTTATTTGCCATACAAGCTTTCTGATTATTGTTAGCAAAGTCAAGAGTAGACTTTATTAATTGTTTTTCTAATAAAAAGGTATTGCATCTTCTAAAAAACCGATGGTTCTTTTTCTATTAGCTGCATCGGCTGCTTAAGATAACTTGTATAAATCATGGAGTTGATTTTTTTCTTAGATAAATACAAATAAATTATCTTGGTGGATAAGCATTAAATTTTAAAGTTTATTAAGAGCATATTTGAGCTCAACTTGAGCTTGATTCGAGCTTTTAAGACTATGTTTGAGCTTGAGCTTGTTTATAAATATTCTGTTTGAGCTCGACTCGAGCTCGATTCGAGTTTAGTTCATATAGGAATTATTGAGCTTATTAGCGAACTGCTCATTTAACAAAATAAATGAACCATAATCGAGTTTTTATTGAGTTTTACTCAAATTTTATATCAGCAACTTGTTTGGAAAAATAACTGAACCGTATTAAAATATGCATGTTGAGCTTAAAAATAAACATTTAAATGATAGTGTTCATGAACAAGCTGTAATTGAGAGCTTATTCACAAGCTTTAAATGATAATATTCATGAATATAATCGAATATTTATAAAAGTGTTCATGTTCATTCTATTAGTTAATCAAATAATTATGAACGTTCTTTAATTTAACCAAGTCAGAAGCAACTTGTCGAAAGCTTGGTTCATTTGAATCTCTACCTTTAATTGCTATGAAGGCTGAGCTTTATACCAGCATTGCAAAAGTCATTGAACTAATCTCTAGAGCTTCCTTAAATTTATGCATGATCTTATTTAAATGATATTTTTTCTCCTTTTGAGCAACATAATATGATAGTTGCTCTATGTAAATAGCTTCAATGTGATTGCCATAAATGAATGCATTATTGATATCCATTTGAAGTAAAGTCTAGTCTTGATTGATGGTGATTGACAAAAAAATTCAGACAAAGTTGAGTCCAACAAATGTGGGAATGTGTTAAAATAGTTGCTCCTATTGATTTGAGTAGTCCTTTTGGCTACAAGAGATTGCCACGTACATATATGTGAGCGGAGAAAAAGGTGGCATATTGTAATTGGTGGAAGGGAACGTGGAGAGAAGAAAATATAGAAGAGGAATTATTGAAATAGTTAGCAGGTTCATGACATGTTGCATTTGTGAAGGCATAAATATGAGTGATGGAATCATAGCAATAATAAAGGAACAATAGTGGCGTAAAGAGATACATTGAATGTTTTGGGAAGAGGGTGTCATTAATATCGGATGAATGGACAAAGAAGTGGACACAGAACTTCATGGTTACTATAACTGATAATTTGCTTAGAATACAGGACAAAATGAGTGATGACATTACTTGAAACTGCTGAGGGTAACCAAGTAATGAAATAGAAAGTAATTAACACTTTATCACCTTAAAAGTGGCATTGAACTTTTATATGGAACATCTACATCTACTTATGTCTAGCAAGCTTATTATATTGAGAGATTTAGGGACAAAAGGTTAAGTGAATGATTCCATTGTCAACATAAAATGATTCTAATTGAGATTGCATTAATTATAACACATTATTTTGTAATTTCATGACATAAGTTGTGAAATACATATGGAACATCATAGCTACATTTTAATAAATAAATCTTGGTGCATGTGAATGATCATTGATAAAACAAATAAAATATTTTAAACCTAGACGATTAAGGACATTATCCCAATGAACTACTCAAAAGTGACACTACTAGGAGTTTATGTGGATGATGTGAATGAGTTTTAACGATGTTTATCAAGCTCGTAATCATTAGCTTAAAACTTAGAGAGGTATGATAAGGTAGGGAATAAACTTATGAAAATGTTGTGGTGGACTATAACTTGAAGGACAAGTTGACGGTGCCATTGATATGGAGTGATGGTGGAAGAGAATGCAGACGAAGTCGTAGTATGGCTTCGTCGATCTCGCTCTCGCTCTGCTAGGGTTCGTCTTTTATGGCGAGCCCTAGTTTTTTTGCTCGACTGCATCTTCTCGTCGATCCAACACTGTTTCGTCTTTCGTCTCTTTCGTCGCCTGTTTCGCCGTCGTTTCCTTGCGTCCCAACGGTTCGTATTTCGTCGTCCCAGCGGCTCGTACTTTGTCGTCCCGTGAAGTCGTCAGGCTCGGGGGCGTCGTCTCAGCTACCTCTCGCAGTCCTTCGTCTTTGAAGGACATCTGGACGCAACTTGCCCTTTCCTCGGGCTCGAAATAGAGATTTCACATTTTGCATTTCCGCCCTTTGCTCTACTTGGACGGCGTTATCGTTGATCCCTCTTTTGGTATTTGCTCTTCCGTCCACTGTAACTTTGCCATTTTATCGCCGCGCCTCTCTCTTTTGGTGATGACTTTGGACAGATCGTATGCTGCTGCTCTTGTGGGTGTCTACTACTCGGGTACTCCTAAATCATGCTATTTCCCTTCTTCGTTTGAGTTGGTGGAGGACATCAAGAAACCTGGTAGGAAGAACGAAATGCTAGCCATCTTTTTTACGGAAGTTGAATGTAATCAGCTTACTTCCTCCTGTCATCTGAGTTTGGTCGGGAAATTTCTTTATGGCCATACTAAAGTGGAGCTTATTCGGAAGGAATTTGAGCTTTTGCACTTTGTTGGGGAGTGAAAAATTGGACTTTTAGATGAAAAAAAAATATTTTTATTCAACTTAATAATGAAGATGATTACACACACTTATTTGCTAGAAGATTAATCTGGATTGATAGTATAACTATGAAGATTGTAAAATGGTCGGTGGTATTTGACCCACATACGAAACCAACAATCATTTAGGTCTGGATTCGCCTCACTGGCCCGAAATTTCATTGTTTTACTCAAAAAGTGTTGTATTCTATTGCCTTAGCCTATGGTAAACCATTCAAAACAGACATTCCTACTTTTAATCTTACCCGTCTCTCTGAAGCCAGGGTACTTGTTGAAAGGGATATTATTTTTATCGCTTATGAGGAAATTCAGTTAGACATACATGTTGGCACAAAAAAAAAAAAAGAGGTTGTTTGGGGGTCGTCCGTAAGAAGCTGTCGGTCGCCGGAATTGNCCTATTCGGCATTCACTTTGAATTGATCCACTGATTTTTTTTTGCAATTTTAATCAAATTTATTGTGGGAAAGTTGTCATTATAGTCTTTATTGTAATCAGGTCTTGTTGGTTTAATGATGAAAAAATATGCAGAAATTAGAAATTAAATGAGGATGAGAGAATAAATGCAATAAATCTCAAATACAAAAAACACAAACTTAAGTGGTTTGGTGATGTTGAAATATCTAATTTAAATTACAAGATTTATTGACTTAGACTTATAATATGAAATAATTTATTCGTAGTTACGAGGAATAAATTCTTTCCTTAATATAAGAAGATGTTTTCTTTTCATATATTAGGAATTATTTGTTTTTCCTAATTTATATTATTTCATATTATCTCATAATAATTANGAAACTTACGTGGTTTGGTGATGTTGAAATATCTAATTTAAATTACAAGATTTATTCACTTAGACTTATAATATGAAATGATTTATTTGTAGTTACGAGGAATAAATTATTTTCTTAATATAAGAAGATATTTTCTTTTCATATATTAGGAATTATTTGTTTTTCCTAATTTATATTATTTCATATTATCTCATAATAATTAATATGAATTAATTATTAGAGATATCAGATGATATAGTTTTATTTTCATATCATTTACTTTATTATTATTATTTTTTATTATAGGATTCTTGTAAGGGTTATTTATACCCCCGTTCATATCAATTAAAACGATTCTGAAGTATTCCGCATTATTCTGAATTTCAATATATACTCTAGCCACCGACCATCCTTTGTGAATTGTCGGACTCTCTTTCTGTCATCCTCTGTGCAGGAAGGGAGAGGGATAACGATTTTTTCTCCAGACCCATTGCAGCGCTACTCTACGTCGGTTTCACCGAGACTTGTTGCGAACGCATCAACTTCACCCATAACGACATCTCCGCCCGTGCAGTTGATTTCGACGGTGACTTCGATCCTGATCTTCTTCCCAAGCGATTCGGAAACTCTACTGCGCTCGTGGAATCCATTCCCATTTCGGAGTTTCATGGGCGGCCGCTTGCCGATCATTTGACCGTCAAGTACGGAAGACCTCCGAGCGTACGCCGCTCTATCCGGCTACGAGACTATCGCCTTCATTTTTTGCTGGTATGAAGATAAAACAGAGTGGAGAGATTGGGTGAGATGAATCTATGGCTCCGTGTGCTCTGATCAATCTCATCGATCACCTCCACCAAGTATTCCGATGGCTTCTTGTCCATAGACAAAAGCATAACTAAAATGGAAAGCTTCACGCCATCTTCTCCTCTTTGCTGACAGCAACAGTAGCTCCAATGGAAGCTTCAACTTGGACGGCAACATCACACTCGATTGCATCTTCAATTGCATCGGCTTTTGTTTATCCGACATCTGCATCCCTAATCCACCTATAACGTTTGTTTCGTTACCACATGACGACAACTCCAGCGATACTACCATTCCGATTATCCTTCATCACCGCGATCGGCTCATGCTGTCCCTAATAATTGCAGTTGTCTCCGCTGTCGCCGGCTCCTTTGCATTGCTTCTCATCTACGCTTCCGCCGCCGCACTCGCCGACAACTACATAATTCTGGATCGGAAGCCGCAGCCGGTGCTCTCAACGACAATAACGATGAAATCAGTGGTGTTCTCCCTCCCGACAGCGAGATCGAACACCACATCTAGTATATCCGAACGCAGGGTCTTGATGATAGCATGATCGCGTCGATCTCCTCCTGGATTTATAAATCTAGTGACGACCTCATCAATAGTAAGGATTGCTCTGTTTGCCTTTGGCGAGTTCGATGATGGCGAAATGGTACTCCTGCTCCCCAAGTGTAGCCACGCCTTTCACTTACCCTGCATCGATAGGTGGCTCAGATCTCATGTTAATTGCCTTCTCTGTCGCGCTCCGATAGTTTCTCCGGCGACTTACACTGTACTCGCACCTTCACCTGCTTCTCCTGCAACTGCCATCATCTCAGATCCAACAAACCCAGTAATTGGCTCCCCTGCTCAACTCGAAACCTTGCAAATTGAGGCCTTGCCATGGGAAAACGTTAGCGGGGATTTTTTGAGGTTGGAATTGTCACCCACCAAACTGAAGTGTCATCTTAGTGTCATCTTCTTGGTCTTCAACTTCACAACTACCGCTTAATTCATTAGAAGAAGAAAATAACTTGCAGCCAATCTGGCGATCGATTTTGATGGATAACTTCTCTCTGGATGTGACCATCAGCCACAGTAGGGCAGGAGAGTACTCAATAGCTTCTAATAGAGAGAAACCAAGGGGCTTTTTGAAAGGGAGCCTTAGTCGAAAACTGCATACAAAAATGAATGGATCTCTTTCCGTCGAAAGTTCGAGGTGGTTCTTTCCCAGCAGATCCGGTTCATCCGGATCATCCCTCCTTCGGCTATTCCTTTTTCCTTCGAAGTCGGATTTGACACAATCATCAAGATCATTTCAAGCAAATTTAGTGAACTCGCGAGGGCGGCACCAGCGATGCCGCCACCCGTCTCATCATCATCTCGCCTGAGATATCGCTGCTGTGGATCGGACAAGCCGTCCATTTCTCTTGCAGTATCTTTTCTTCCCTGCCCACACGTCAAAGGGAGCTGCGTTTTCAACCGGACCTTCTCCAAGCAGCCTTCAGAACCAGTGATTTCTCTACATTCTTTTTTGCATCCAACAATTTCGGTAGCTTCTGTTGCACCTTGTTTTTTCCCTATGCAGACACCGCCAGTCGTCAGAGTCAATTTCTGCAGCCTTTGCTGTGCCTCAATTTTTTCCATGCGTAGGTGTCTGGTTCACTACACCATTGAGATTTCAACTGTTTTTTCTTGCATAGACATTTGAGTAACTGCAGGCTTGCATTTTCAGCAAACAACAGACATTATTTTCTCTTTCTAGTAGAAATTTTGGCTCGCCAATGAGATTTGTTTTTTCTCTTCGGTGCAAACCACGGAATATCTCCAATTGAAATCCCAATTTTCACTCTCTGGTGGAAATCGTTGTCCCCCACAGAACCACACAGAGCACTGACTTCCTTGCGGGCTCTCCCATGGTCGTTTTTCCCGGCAGTTTTTCAGTCATAGATCCTTCCTGCAGGATCTTCCAGCCGTCGGACCTCTCGATTTCCTTCCAGGACCGTCGAAACACCTACCTACAGCGAGACCTATTCCTTGATGGCTTTCCTGCCACTGGAACTCCCTCCTGTAGTCCTTCCTGCCAGTGAAATTCTTTCCTGCGGCTTTTTCTGCCGCGAGAACTTCCTGCGGACATATTTGTTGCCGACTGGACCTTCGGGCCTACTCTTGCAACCGATTCTCTCCCTTGCAGCCTTTCCCGCCATCGGACCTCCCTATGCAGCTTTTCTCGTCGTCGGATCTACCTCAACAAATTTTTCCCTGCAGATTTTGGCCAGCTCTTCCCAAGGAAAGAACTGTTCTTTCCTGCAGCATTACTGCAGCCTTCTCTGAGCAGTACAGCTTTCCCGAGCACTGTCGTTGGCTCTCTGCAGCTTTCCTGCAACCTCCCTGCAGACTTCTTGCAACTTTCCGACAACCTCCCTGCAGTCTTCTTGCAGTTTTCATGCAATTATCAGTCAACCGGTGATTTACAAATTCATTAATGTCTCGAAATTGAGCTTAGCCCTTGTCCAGGCCACTCTCAGGCTTCGACCACTCTCAGACTTCGACACTCTCAGGCTTCAGCACTCTCAAGGCCTTGACATTCTCGGCTTTAGTACTTTCGGCTTCGACACTTGCGATTTGAGGATTGTTGAAGTTTTTTGACAAATTGATGCTACATGTCCAGTCAGCATATCACAACCGATGTTTTCAAATTCAAGTTGAATATGATTTTCAACCATATTCAACTTGAGGGGGAGTGTTGAAATATCTAATTTAAATTACATGATTTATTGTTTTTAATGTTAAGACTTATAATAAGAAATAATTTATTCCTAGTTATGAGGAATAAATTTTTTCCTTAATATAAGGAGATATTTTTTTTATATATTAGAAATTATTTGTTTTTCTATTTTATATTATTTCCTATTATCTTCTAATAATTAATATGAATTAATTATCAGAGATATCAGATGATATAGCTTTTCTTTCATATCATTTCATTTTTTATTATTTATCATATTATAGGATTCTTGTAAGGGTTATTTATACCCCGTTCATATTAATGAAAACGATTCCGAAGTATTCTACATTATTCTAAATTTCAACAGGTGAAAGTCATCTATGTTCATGACTAAGCAAAAAACAAACTTTTCACTAAACTTAAAAAATATACACAGAGAAATTATTATTTTGTATATATAAAGACAAATATATCACTTTGTCTGCATTAACTGCGTAGAAATGACACAATTCTCTATTATAAAGATACGAGTTGATGATGGTTTTCTTTCTTTTCTCTTATTTTCTTGAGGAAATTCTTTCTTTCTTCCCTTTTCCATTTTTTTTTCTTTTATTTAAATGTTTGTGAGATGCTTTACAAGTCAGGATTACATGGAGTTTATATGCTGACCAATTTGCCTTCCAACATTTTCAATCATTGTTGAAGTATTTTTAACCATCTTTGTAGAATTTTATAGTAGCCTTCATTTAAAATATAATTATAGTTCTGAATTTAAGACTTTATAGCAGCCTCCAAATTTTACTTTTTATGATAGCCTTCGTATAAAACTTTGTGAGAGCCAATATTTTGGATTTTGCAGTANTATTATTGTTATGAATTTAAGACTTTATAGCAGTCTCCAAATTTTACTTTTTATGATAGCCTTCGTATAAAACTTTGTGAGAGCCAATATTTTGGATTTTGCAGTAGCTACTATTAGGACTTCATGAAGATTGCTACTATTTTAAATAATTAGAAATTTGAGTCTACATTTATGAATTCATGTTGTATCAGTTGATCTTTTATATTAATAGGCTTTTTGGTTGCCAGTTTTATTATAATTTAAGTTGGATTTTGCCTAAATCTCTCCAAAAGTTTTAGAAGTTTTAAAATTTACCTGAAGTTAATGCTTGATTTAGCAAGATTTATAAAGGTTGGCTCATATCTAGATTTATAAANGGTATCAGTTGATCTTTTATATTAATAGGCTTTTTGGTTGCCAGCTTTATTATAATTTAAGTTGGATTTTGCCTAAATCTCTCCAAAAGTTTTAGAAGTATTAAAATTTACCTGAAGTTAATGCTTGATTTAGCAAGATTTATAAAGGTTGGCTCATATCTAGATTTATAAAATTAATGGGAAAAACTAGATTTAAGAAATTCAATTCAAAAGGTTTTACTAAATCTCTTCAAATTCACAAATCTTTGAACAAAAAACTAGGTAGTTTAGAAATTTGGTTGGATTTATGAATTCGATGACTAAATCACTATTTAAAGTTGTGGAATTAGTCTGCACAATCACAAAATTTTTCACGTCGAGGCATACATCTTACTTGGATTGGTCGAGGCGTACGCCTCAAGTAGCTTGAGGCGCGTAATAAGGTTTACTTCGTCTTCGATTTGATAAGGCGTTCACTTCTTTTTTGGTTTATGTATTTAAAAGCACATATCTGTTTCAAATCCCCAAGCTATCGTCTCCCGTAAGCTTCCCATCTCGATTTCACGCATCAGGTGATACCGGTTGCTGCACCGGACATCGTTACCGTTGCCTTCGCTGATGCTTGATTCTTCGGCCGTCGCTGCAGTCGTAACCAGGCCACATGATGCTGTTTCATTTGAACCCCAAGCTCTCGTCTCCTACAAGTCTCTCATATCCCTCTCACGCGTATGACCTTGCCGCCTACTGCACCTTAGGTTGCCACTGCCGCTGATGCCACTGCACCTTAGGATGCCACCGCCGCCGATGCCACTGCCGCCTATGCCACTGCCGCCTCTATAACAGTATGCCATTATTTTGTTCAAATTCAAACATTTTTGTCTTTATTTGTAGAACACGCAGGTATTTATGTTGAATCATTTGGTGCTATAAATTTATAAAGTAAAATTCGGCTTTTTAGATATGTAGATATTTTAGAATTGGGTCATATGTATGTAAATGCCCCCAAAAATGAAGATTNTGTTCAAATTCAAACATTTTTGTCTCTATTTGTAGAACACACAGGTATTTATGTTGAATCATTTGGTGCTATAAATTTATAAAGTAAACTTCGGCTTTTTAGATATGTAGATATTTTAGAATTGGGTCATATGTATGTAAATGCCCCCAAAAATGAAGATTTACTTATAAACCACAAAATTCATATGTAACACCTAGACCTCACTTTACAATCTTGAGTCACATTGAATGGTATTTTTGATAACCCCTCCAAAAAAAAAAAAGAGTCACAAGGTCAAGCTACAAAATGCCTTTCTCTGTTTATTCAGTCCAATATTTCGACTACACAATTTTTAAATTGTGAGGCTTACGCCTCAGATTGCCTCACTTTATGAACGAAAAATGCCTCATTATCTAATTGCTCATCAGACCACCCCGATCCCTTGCTTTTAGCCATAGGTAGGGTGGCCTGAATGTAAAAATTGAAGTTTAGGTGTCTGATATGTGAATACATGGGAATTGGGTGGCACCTAAGTAAATTTCCCTATTTTTTAATGATTAATAGTTGATTCAGAATAATCAAGTTTGCAATTAGGTGAGTTGATCAAATTTCTTATGNCATGTGAATACATGGGAGTTGGGTGGCACCTACGTAAATTTCCCAATTTTTTAATGATTAATAGTTGATTCAGAATAATCAAGTTTGCAATTAGGTGAGTTGATCAAATTTCTTATGTCATAACATATTATATAGCATGAGCTATTGAATATAGGAAAAATGGGCATATTAAAACCCTAAATTATCCTAAAATTTTCATGAAGCTAATGAAATGGCCAACCAATCAAGATTTATTTGTAAACTATGGCTTGAAGGTGATCTAATGGTGCACATGGATTTTGATTATATATGGAGGATTAAGGGGGAAACCCCAATCCCAAGGTGGCAAAGTTATGATAGAGACGGGGTTTCTAGATGCTCCAAGTTCTTTGTATTGTCATTTGCCACTCAAATCTCAGGGTAGATTTGTTAACAATCACCATTTGAAAGAAATTACATACACACATAGGGTTGAGCAAGCAAAAAAAGAAAATTATATAGTATTGAAAAAGATCATTGAATTAAGATTTGACATGATTTTGGATTCCCCTGAGCATCAAAATTGTCTTGCGTGATGGATTGCATATCCATCTACGTTATATAGTATTGAAAAAGATCATTGAATTAAGATTTGACATGATTTTGGATTCCCCTGAGCATCAAAATTGTCTTGCGTGATGGATTGCATATCCATCTACGTAAGATAATATTTTTTCATCAAAGAAGGAATTAGAGGTTTATCATAACTTTTCATGGTTGAAAGTGTTAAAAATTGGATTAAAAATTTATACGGACTCGTGTGTTAGGGAATGAATCAACTAAGGGTCTGTTTGGGGCAGTTGCAACTGTTTGAAGAAACGACTGTGAAGCTGCTGTAGAAGAAACAGTTTTTCAAAAAACTGCGGTGGTTATTAAAAATTTATTTTACTTTCAAAAAATTAGATTGCAGCTTTCTGGTTGCCACCACACTTTAACAGCTCCAATTTCAAAAACAGCTTTTACCACAGAAATTTTTAAGAAACAACAAGAAAGTAGTTCCCCAAATAGAACTGCGGTGACAATCTGAAAGCATAAGAGGCAGAAAACTGTCCCAAACAGAACTAAGTATTAAAGTTGAACTAGATGCACTATTGGCAGAGTAACCACTTCATATTTCTACATCAACATTCTTTTTAATAATACATTATAAGGCTAAACTCAATACCAAACTTGTCAATATTGCCCTCCCTTAAGAGTTCCCTACATCAACCATCATTATCCCTTAAAAAAAGTTCTAAATCACCATTTAGTATCATGCAATAAAATCCCACAGAACCACTAAATCCGTTGTGGTGTCGCAGGCTTTTGAACTTTGCTCATCCATAGTAAAAGATGACTAATATTTTAGGATTCATGAGCAACATGATTTACTCGATGCCAATTGAATTATCAATTTTGATACTAGTTGGCTGAAAAACCAAGTGTAACATGAAGTCGAAGCAAAAAAAAAAAAAGAAAAAAAAAGAGAAATAAACAAAAGTATACACATAATTGTTTATGTAATTCAGCGATATTCGTTCGGAGATATTGTTGCATGAAGGTTGTAAGATTCCACTAGTCTCCAAGTAAGGGCAAATCGAGAAAATTTATTTTAATATATTATAACATATGGAATCAAGTTATCAAAATGGAGAAGAAACAAAGTCACTACTTATTGAAGCGAGTTACCGCCTTATTGCTTGTGTCGATTGATAATTAAGAAGCCTCAACACCCTTTCATTGTGATTGCTAAATTTGAAAGACGAAGAAATGAAATCACCTATTACATTTAACGATGACCCAAATAAGGAGAAAACTATTGCCATTTGCTGTTGTCGTTGAAGGAGCCATGTACTTGCTATGGTCATAGTGATCGGGATGAGAAAAGTAAGGTGATGAAGCTACTGCAGTATCAAAAGCATAAGAAGAAGACCTTCTATCCATTTAACTAGTCTACATATGCTAGATGCCCATATGCTCTCCTCTTACCATAGTTGCTTTCGATATCTTCTTGAAAACCAACACCAGGGTGCGCAATCGCTCTATTTGAATGATTTGGCTTACTAATTTGTCAAATCGAGCGAAACCAAAATTTGAAATCTAAAAACTGAGTGACAAGACTTTTAATAAAACCGATCCAATTCTAACCAAAATTTTCTGTGGTTTAATGAGTTTGGTTTCGAGTAAACCAAAATTTAACATGGGCGTGAAGTGATTAAAAATCATGGTTATGCTTCAAAATCACAAAGTTTATTTCTCTTTCTATTATTGGCTGTGTTTTTTCAAAATTAGAAAATTCATACCAACCCAAAAAATAGAACATGTTATGTACTCATTTTTTGTCCCAAGTAAATTTAGTTTTCTAATTCTAATGCTATTTTATTTTTGGGTTTATTTGGTTCAATGAAGATTAAAACTGGCAAAAAAAATAAAAAATAGAATATTAAAAATTTAAAATTAAAAATCAAATCATTTTTTTAAATTTGATTAGAATTAATCAAAAGTGCTCGGTTTGATTTTTCGATTTTGACCAAACAATCCACACTTCGAACCAACACCCAGATTTGACTCCTCCTTTAGTCTTTTTCTTAGTTTTTAATTCATTTTGTAAAAGGTTTATTCTTAATGCAATTTATAAAGGTATTATGAGTTAAGTTTGTAAGCCTAATTATTAGAATGTCCGTCTAAAATAAAATAAAATAGACTAGGTCAAATCTTACTAAAATTTTTGCAATTAAGAGAAAATATCAATGTTATGTTAAGGAAATTTGATTAGGAAGAAATTTTGATTTCATAAATTTAACAATATCTCACCGGTCACACATTTCTAGCATACTAACATTAATGACAATGTTTAGATTTTTCTTTCGGTGTCACCTCTATATTGAGGCTTCACAAAGCCTCAATTTCTTTATGCTTATGACTTTAGTGAGCATATCTATAGGTTTTTTTTGTGCTTTATATATTTTAAATGTAATTCATTATTTTCTAGCCAAATGCCAATGGAGTGGTACTTTAACCGTGTGTATGTTTTGGCTTGGAGTTCAAGTGAACATTCATTTCTAAGTGAATTAGGCTTTAACTATCACAAAAGAGTGTAATAAATTTGAAGTATCCCATGATATTTCTTCATGTGTTTAGGGTTGTTTTTAGAACTATATTAACATGATCCTGTAATTTCAGATCAAGTTTTTTAAACTGTAGCAAGTGATTTATTGTACCTTTCAGGTTGTGCATGATCCAATTCACAACCTCTCAATGTTCCTTTCGTGTATTCGACATGTGTAGACTTTTAGCACTGCGGTTGTTAGGCCCCAAATCCCAGATGTGAAAAGTGAAAGGTTGCGTCGTAGTTGACAACCAACATAAAATTTTTTGTCGAAAAAATAATGACATGAATCCTTTAAATCATCGTGTAAATAGTATGGTGTCCCTGAAAACGACACATTATGAATACAGTGAAATGTACATCGGCGCCCGAGTGTAGTGTTAAATGAGCAAGAGTTACCACATTATAGATGGATGCGGGCAAAAATGTTGGTCTAATAAATTAATATTAGAATATGATCTTGGAATATATGTACTCTCATAGGTAAATTAATAAAATTGATAGATGTTATGATTCATAGGAAGATAAACATCATATGCATTCATGATAAAAGAAAGACTAACGAGATTGGTATTTTAGGTTTTAAACTTTGGTATTCAGGCAAGAGTCGCACCAGAAATGATGGTGTAATTACGGATATAAGTTTGAAAGATAATGTTGTAAATATCATACACATTCAAGAAACTAAATGGTTGAAAGAAATACTAAGAAGATTGATAGTTTAGGTTTTAAATTTTAGTATTCAAGCTACAGTCACACTAGAAATGATGAAGTAATTATGAATATAAGTTTGAAAGATAATGTTGTAAAAGTTAATAGAATTGGAGATATAATTATGGCCTTAAAGATTATTATTGATACTGATGTTTTTAGTGCTATAAGTGTTATGCTCCTCAAGTGGGTTTAGATATATGTTTAAAATAAAATTTTTGGAATGACCTAGAAGAATTAATACAAATGATAAATTAAAATTTTTTTTATTGGAGGTAATTTAAATGGATATGTTGGTAGAGTGGTAGAAGATTTTAGAAATATTCACGGTGGCTACGATTTTAAAGTAATTAACGAAGAAGGTAGGACAATTTATGATTTTGTTATTACTAATACTTTATTTAAGAGAAGAGATGAACATATTATTACTTAAGAATGTATCAAATAAAATACAAATTGATTATTTTCTTACGAGAAAAAGAGATCGTCGAGAATGTAAAGATTGTAAGGTCATTTAAAGTGAAAATTTAAGTACTCAACACCAATTACTAGTTTTGGATTTTAAGATGAGTTCGAAAATTAAAAAAAAAAATTAAATATTATCATAGAATTAGTTGGAAACACTTAAAAGTCATAATTTTTTATGAGTAAACTTCAAGATTTTAAGACTTGGGATGTTCATGAAAAAACTAATTCTATGTGGAATAATGTAACAAACGATATTAAACAACTGACAAGATATTTTGAGAGAATAAAAAAAAGTTTTTATAAATAAAAATAGTTTGTGGTGGTATATTATTGTGCAAGAAAAAGTAAATATTAGAAGTTTTGTTATAAAAATTGGTTTAAATGTAAAACCTTAGAGAGTTGAGAAAAATATCTTGTGGCCCGTAAGGAGTTTAAGAAAATAGTTTCTGATGCTAAGAATTATGTTTTTATTAATCTTTATAATGAATAAGATACTAAAGAGGATGAAAGATATATGTATAAACTAGCCAAACAAAGATAAAATAAAAGTAAAGATTTAATTTAAGTAAAATGTATTTAAAATGAAAATAAAAAAATGCTTTTCTTAAATGAAGATATTTAACATATGTGGATGAGATATTTAGATGAACTGTTAAATAAGGCTTTTGAAAATACGATTGACCTTAGTGATCTTAATATAATTAATAATAATAAATTTTTTATTTTAACAGTCACATTAGTTAAAAAGAAGTTGAAGAGGCTTTAAAGAAAAATTGTAGAAAATCAGTAGGACCAAATGATATTCCAATAGAATTTTGAAAATATTTGAGAGAGTTAAGAATTTTTTGGCTTACTAAACTTTTTAGTATAGTTTTAAAAACTGAAAAATGCTCGAGGAGTGGAGTAAGAGTATTTTGGTCCCATTTTTAAAAATCAAGGGATGCACAAGCGTGTGTAAATTATAGAGAAATTAAGTTAATGTGTTCTACATAAACATTATGGGAGAGAATAATTAAACATATGTTAAAATGTGGTACAAAGGTTTCTTATAATTAGTTTGGATGTATGTCGGGCAAGTCTACTATGAAAGCTATACATTTATTGAGAGGTTTGATGAATAAGCACAGAGAGAGTAAGGAGGATCTAGATATGATTTTTATTGATTTAGAAAAACTTATGATAAGGTTTTAAGAAAAGTTCTTTGGAGTGTTCCAAAAAAGAAAGGTGTTGATATGATTTATGTTCAAGTCATTAAAAATATGTATGCTAGAGCTCTTACTTGTGTTCAAATAGGAGGATTGATCAAGTATTTTCTTTTTTTAGTTAGATAACACCAAGGATCTGCTTTAAGTCCATATCGTTATGCTTTAGTTATGGATTCACTTACTAGACATTTATAGGAGGCCATGCCTTAGTGTATGCTTTTTGTTGATGATATCCTACTCGTGGATAAGAATAGAGAAAGAGTTCATGATAAACTTGAATTATGGAGGCCTACATTAGAGTCTAAATGCTTTCGTTTGAATAGATCTAAATACTGAATACATGAAATGTAATTCTAGTTGTACTAGATCTAGTGATAAATTGTAACTATGGGTGATCAAATCATTAGAAGGAGTGAATATTTTAGATATCTGGGTCTATTGTTCAAAATGATGGTGACATAGATGGGGATGTTATTGTAGAATTCTAGTTGGATAGTTGAAGTGGAGGAATGCATCGAGCCAATTTTGTGATTGAAAAACACCACTTAGACTTAAATAAAATTTTATAAGATGGTGGTGAGACCTGCAATGCTTTATGACACATAATGTTGGGCTATAAAAGAGAAGTATATAACTAAGTTAAATGTTGCTGAGTTGAGAATGCTTAGGTGAATGAGTGACTTGACTCTTAGAAACAAAATGCAAAACAAATATATCTGTGAAAGGGTTGGTGTAGCTCTAAGGGCAGATAAAATTAGAGTGAGTTGTCTTCTATGGTTTGGTCACATTAAATGTTGACCATCTGATGACCCAATTAGGAGTTTAGATATTTTAGATTCGACTTATGTTAAGAAAGGTAGAGGTAGACCTAAAAAGCTTTCGGTGTGTTGTATAAATAATGATTTTCATTTATTAGAATTAAATGAAAATATGACACTCAATAGGACTAAATGGTGAAAAATGATTCATGTAGTCGACCCTACTTATTGGGATAAAGGCTTCTTGTTGTAGTTGTTGGTATTTGTTCCTTTGAAAGTTTTAAGTGACGAGTAAGGGCGGTATGCTATCTTTTGCTTTCAACATATCAGTTGTGTCAAATATATTTTTAATCTATAGGGGATTAAGGTAGATTCATGATATCTACAACTTTGTCCTGATCAGTTCTCATATTGAAAATCTTTTTTACTTCCTCTGAATCCTTCATGTCAAATTACTTTTAACAACTGTCTGTCAAGTCATTAAGATAATATAGTTTTTTTAGTGCTATTTTTATGGTAGTATTGATGTTTGCATAACTTATCAAGCTTTTGGTTTCGTTGGTGGAGACTTTCTTTAATTCATAGTGGCTTTTGCTGTTTAGACAACTAATATTTTCTTTTACTGGCATAATGATGATTTATGTTGTACTAGATAGATGTCTTTCTCCATATCACCATAAAAGAATGCCATCTTGACTTGAAATTGCTTAAGGTGCAAATTCTCTGCAGTTGTGATTGTATAGTTGTTAATTTAACTATAGGAGTGAGATTTTTTTTGTGAAAGGATACGTCTATCGGAAGCATTTTACCACTTGTCTAATGCTGTACACCTTGCTACTATTGCGTTCCTCCCTGATCCTGAATATCCATTTCTACAAAGCCTTCTTGTTTTTTCACACTTTAATCATAATCCTTCTATTGTAAAATCCTTAGCATGTATTCCTTTATCAACATTCAACTTCAATTGCTTCAGTTAGAAGTAAGCATATTTTCATTATTAGTTCCCACTTCCTTTATTATTAATTTCCACTTGGGTTGTTTAGGGGCAAGTATTTGATGTGCAAAGTAAAAGAAATGCATATGTTTTAATTTTTTGATGTTGATTAAATCCAATACAAAATTGAAAAACTCATAGCTAACGACGCTAAAACTCAAGTATTTGATGTTTTAATTTTTTTGATGTTGAGATTTAGAATACCTTAGAATTCCGATTTTTTACAAAATTGAAAGTTACCCAGATTATTTTAATTTCAAATGTGGTGCAAACTCATAGCTAACGACACCAACTTTCCCTCTCCTCTCTTGCAACCATTGCTGCTTGTTGATGTTGCTCCCCATCCTCCTTCAATGCATTTGAAATGTATAACAAACATATGAAAGTATTTAAATACCTTTAATTTGCATTCAATTAAACAAATGACGCTTCTCTAAAAAGCATCTATAATTTTTCACACCCGAGCTCATTGTAGTTTCCATTATTTTTATAATTGTAGTTGTATATAGAATAAATTTTTTTACTTTAGCATTGCTCTTCTAGTTACCTTCTAGGTGTTAGCAGTGAAAGTAGCATTTGACCCTTTTTTAATTAGCTACCGTGAATGGAGTAGGTTTTTTCTTTGACAATAAATATGGCTTACTTTATATAACTGATACCAGAGCTAGTTAGGATTTAGTGGAACACAACTTTTATAAATATAGAAATACGGTTACAACACGACTCAAACAGAAAAATGAAATATAATCTGGAGAAAGAGACCCGGAGATGGTGGTGGATCGACAAGGTGGTAGGGAAAGGTGGGGAAGGCCGGGTGACTGTTTGGTAGTTGGAATGATGTTTGGTATGTTGTAGGTGAGCTGGACACCAATGTTGTTTTAGGATAGGGGTGGCGGGATGTGTGTAGATGACTTGGAGGGTTGGGCAACCTAGGTGGTTGTGGGTAGGAGTACGGGTGCTGAAATGAGGGGACTGGATGGCTGGATAGCAATTTATGGTGGTTGAAGAGGTGGCTGCGGAGTGGTCGAGGGAGATGGGGGTGGCCGACGACTAGGGAAGAGGTAGTAGAAGGGTTGGGGAAAAGATAGGAGGAGATTGTAAGGATAGAACACCACCTCGGAGCAGGATACAACCGGAGCACCACCTGTCGTCGAAGACAAAGAAGAAAAAAAACTTCACACAGGAAATCTAAAAGCAAACGCAGTCCAAACTAAACCCTACAATCATCAAACAACAATTTATTGACTCTCATTGACGAAGAAAAGTAAAGAAATAAAGAAGGAAACTCCTCACAAAAAGGAAGGGGCGGGGAGGCAAGAAAAATAAAAAAAAATAGCCGTTAAAATACTTCCCGTATGAAGAAGAGTACATAAGAAATGATATAAGTGGGGTAGTAGTCTCACCTTGTGTAGAAGAGACGAGAAACTCCCGCACAGTCCCTTACATTGGTTCATAGCGGGAGTTTCATTATCAGCAGGTTGAACCTGCTGGCTTCTGTGGCGCCCGCGTAAATGAGCAGGCGCGTTTATGGCGCCCGCGTAAATGAACGAGCGTGTCTGTGGCCCTTGAGTATATGAGCGGTCGCCTTTAGCGTCTTCGTCAGTCACATGTGGTTAGGGAAGCTTCAACCTTCTTCGTCGAAACTTCCGACTCCTCGAAATACGATGCCAGATCAACGACTTTGAACGTGGCTGAAACGTTGTAGTCCTTCTGCAGTTTGATCTTGTAAGCGTTCTCATTCAATTTTCGAAGTACTTTGAAAGGGCCATCGTCCCTGGGCCTAAGCTTCTCGAGTGTTCCAATGAAAAATTTTCCGTGTTTAGCAAAATTCATATGCGGTCGCTTTTGTGGAATGTTACTTTCCTTTTGGATTTATTCGCCTGTGCCTGATTTTTGTGGTATTGTTTAGCTATCTCTTTGCTAACCTCCTCATGAAGTTTCTAAATCTTGCGAACTCTTTCAACTTCGATCTCACTGATTTCTGAATATGACAAGAGTGGTACCAACTCAAGTGGCGTGAGAAGATTACGGCCGCACACAATCTCGTAGGGAGCGCGTTCCATAGTATGGTTGATGGGATCAGTTGTAGGCAAACTCGGCTTGGGCTAGAATAATATCCCATTGCCTTATATTCCTCCCCACGAAGCACCTCAGGAGGTTGTCGAGACTCCTTTTCACTACCTCTGTCTGTTCGTCTGCCTGTGGGTGAGCTACTGAGCTGAATTGGAGTTTGGTGCCTAGCTTTCTTTATTGTGTCATCCAGAAGTTGCTCAGGAATTTAACGTCTCTGTCGGAGATGATAGTCCTGGGAATCCCGTGCAACCTTGCAATCTACTTGAAGTATAGATCAACAATGTGAGAGATATCTAGTATCGGATGATAGGGTACGAGGTGGTCTATCTTTAAGAATCTATCTCCTACAATCATTACAAAGTCCTTATTTCTTTGGGTCCTTGGAAGTGCCACCATGAAACCCATGCGGACATCCACCCACGGTGCCTCTAGTACTGCAAGTGATGTGTACATTTCTGCGTTACGAGCCATTATCTTTGTCAGATGATAAATTCTGCACCGCCTAACATGTCGCTCTACATCTCTTGTCAGCTGGCCAAAAAAATGCTTCCTTTCAAGGGCGAGAATCTTGTCTCTGCCGAAGTGACATGCTAATCTTCTAGTGAACATTGGGGAATGCACAACTGACTCTGATGGAACAAGTATCCATCTGTGTGGTATTACTGCCCTGCTTACTTCTCCTGACATTGCCCCCATATGTCTTTGAATTCTTCATCTATTTCATATAGATTCCTTATGACTTCGAAACCCACAACTCGAGCCTGAGCTTGCATGGACGTGGTCAACAATTGTTGATGGCTTAGTGCATCTGTTACCCGACTCTGGCTTTCCGCCTTGTGTTTTAACACAAACTGAAATAATGCTATAAATTCTACTCAGGTGGCGCGTCGGCTCTTCAATTTGCTCTGGCTGTTGTGGAATTTTAGGGCCTAATGATCTGTAAATAGCGTGAACTTGTTCTTTAATAGGTAATGACTCTAGTGCTCCGAGACCCTAACATTAACACAGATCCCTATCCTATGTCGATTATTTCCCCGTGGATTCATTCAGCTCCTCACTGAAAAAAACAGTTGGGTGTCCTCGCATTGCCCCGATCCCTAAGCTGAAGGCATCACACTATACTTCAAAAAGTTGGTTGAAGTTGTTTTGAGGGGGCCTAGCCTAAGGGAAAATTTTTCTTTTGTACGTCTAAGGGAAATTTAATCTTTTATTATTATTATTGTTGGGTATAAATAGACTTGTTATGTCTAGGGTTATTTTTTTTGCATGCGATTGAGTTGCGAGTCTTTGATTTAGGTTATGAGAGAGATTTCCTGCCTCTCGAATTGTAAGAATTGAGAGAGATCGCCTACCTCTCGAATTGTAGGTGCTTATCTTTTGTATTCGTGTGAGTTGTTAGGATTATTGAAATAAAATTGTGTTTGCCCTAATTTCATGTGAAAGAACGGTTCGATTTTGATGATGAATTATATAAACTTGGTATAAGAGCCTAACCCTAGATTCAGCGACCCCGGTCTCCTCTGCTGGTTCCAACAACTACCTCACTTTCCTAGCAGCTGGCCTGCCCCTGCTGCTTCTGCGCTGAAGAGTTGATCTGCCGCTGATTTGCTTCTGCCGCTGAAAGTAAATCAGCCAGACTCCCTGAAGCATTGCTGATCCGCCCAGCGTGGTATCCCCCGCTCCTTCAGCCGCTGATTTATTTCTGTCGCTGAAGAGCTGATCTGCCGCTGATTTGTAGGAATAGCTTCTGCCTGCTGGTTTACTTTTGCTGCTGACCTACAGGAAGAGCTCTGCAGTTCTGCCTCTGATTTGCAGGAAAGGTCTGTCTGCAACTTCCTCTGCCGCAGATTGGCAGCTTATTTGTGCCAGCACTATTCAGATCGGTGACAGACATACATTCTCGTGATATAGGCCCACAAATCAATCGACGGGATATCAGCGTGCAGGTCTTTTCGTGCTTTGTGATCAAAATTTTTTGGGAGTGATGACAGCAAAAAGAGTGGATGATTTAGAAAAAAGTTTGAAGAGATTAGCCAAATTAGATCTGGGATTGAAGAAATGTTTGCCACCATAAATGATAGATTTTCTTCTAAGGAAAACCGAATTGAAAATCGATTTGAGAGTATGGGGGAAATTCGAGAGATGCTAAAGTGGCTCATTGAGAAGCAATCCAAAAACCCGTCGACAACTCAATTTACAAACTCTAACTAAAGGTTGACTAGAGAATCCGTGGCAAGATCGAAAGAAAAATAGATCGAATGTGAGGAACATAAGTAAAACATCCAACATCATGAACCTCCTCCCAGGGCTCCTATTAGGGGTGGATTTAAGATTTTTGATGGAGGCGGTTGTGTTGAAGCATGGAGAAGGGATTATGCCAGAGGTTTGGAGGAGCACGAAAAATAAAGGAGAGAAACAGGGAAGGGATATGACAATGGTCAAAGGAAGAAGTTGTACTCTCGATACATGGAGGGAAACAACAAAGGAAGATGAAGTAGGGGTGGAGATGTTAGAGTTAGGAAGTTGAAGATGCTGATCTTCGAGGGGGAAGCCACACATGGGTTGGTGTACTTGACGGAGTGATACTTCACGGTGAATGGATTAGATGGGGAGGAGAAACTCATGGTGGCAGAATTATGTTTGGAAGGGAAAGCCTAATTTGATTCTAGTGGAGAGAGGCTTGATATCCGATTTGTTCGTGAGATGAATTTAAGGATTGTTTGTTTGAACGTTTCCAAGCCATTCAGGAAGGAGACCTACATGAGCAATTCTATGCCTTGACTCAGGAGGGGATAGTCGTGCAATATAAGGAGAGATTTGAACTATTGTTGTGAGGACAGTGGGGGAATTTTTAAGCAGAACTAGAGGAAAATTTCATGAAGGGCTTAAAGTCTGACATATGGGCAGCATTCCGATTACTATAACCGCAATGATTGAGGGAGATAATGGAGCTAGTCCATATGGTGGAGGATAATAACCAAATGAAGAAAACCAGAGGAGCAACACAGATGGGGCGTCATACCGAACTTTTGCAACAATGGCGATGCCAAAAGTTCAAACAATGGAAGTCCAAAGGGAGGCTGCACGAGACAAATAATGGACCACGACCAGTAGCAATACTTAAGTGCCTTACAAAGACATAAATTCAGGAGAAGCGATCCAAGTGGTTATGTTTTCGGTGTGATGAGAAGTTTATCCCAGGACATCGTTGTAAGGATCGAAGGCTACAAGTTCACACAGTATTGAATGAAGAGACAGGGAATGAAGAAATATAGACAATGGTGTGGGAAGAGCAACAACACTCATTTTTCCTACCTTGAGGACAATTTGTCTTGGGGAAGGGGGGAAGTATTGTTATAAGGGTGTCTAGCTTAAGGACAAATTTGTCTTTTGTACGCCTAAAGACAATTTTGTCTTTTATTACTATTATTGTTGGGTATAAATAGACTTGTTATGTTTAGGGTTAGTTTTTATGAATGCGATTGAGTTGTGAGTGTTAGGTTTAGTTTCTGGAAGAGATTTACTACCTATTGAGTTATAGTAATTGGGAGAGATCGCTATCTCTCGAATTGTAGGTTTGGGAGAGATCGCTATCTCTCGAATTGTAGGTGCTTATCTTTTGTATTCGTGTGAATTGTTGAGATTATTGAAATAAAATTTGTGTTTTCCCTAATTTTATGTGGAAAGATTTTTTGATTTTGACAGCAAATCGTATCAGAAATCTGGTGGTGCTAGCATGGGCGCCTGAGTCACCTTTTACTTTAGTGTGTCTAATCTATCCTGGGCTGCTGCTGTCCAGCAAATTTTTTTTTCAAAAGTTCGGCCAGTGGGTAGGTGATAGTGCTGAAGTTTTTGATGAATTTCCGATATAATGATGCTGGCCCCAAAAATTATCTTAGCTCGGTGGCGATTGTGGGGTGGTCCAGCTGATATTGGTTTTTATCTTAGCTGGATTTATTTGAATACCCGCACTAGATACAATGTAATCCAGAAAAAATACCTGGCTTGCCATGAAGTGACATTTCTTCGGGTGGATATATAGTTGCTCGACTCGCAGTACTTCGAATACTGCTCTCAGGGTATGCAAGTGATCCTTTTATGTTTGACTGCATACTAGAATGTTGTCAAAGTAGATTATGAAAATTTCCAATTTGAGGCTGAAATACTTGGTTCATCAACCTCATGAAAGTGCTTGATGCGTCTGTCCGACTGAAAGATATAACCGTTGATACATAAAAAATATATGCATTTTTATACTCATATTTTATACACTTTTTTGGTGACATTGCACTTTAATGAAAGATATTTTTATGTTTTTTTGCAGGTTGTTAAATTTTAGAACTTAAAGCAAAAATGAAGCAAAAATGAATAAGTTAAAAATTTGTTCAGCGCCGACAGCGCCAGAAGCAGCGCCGACGACGNACGAACGAACGCACCACTGTTCGTGTTTGTTTCTTTTAACTAACCGAACGAAAAAAATTTGTTCGCGTTTGTCTCGTTTACTTATCGAACGAATCGCGAACACGAACTGTTCGCGAACAACGAGCTTTTTTGACAGCCCTATATGCGGTCGCTTTCGTGGATTGTTACTTTCCTTTTGGATTTATTCGCCCGTGTCTGATTTTTGTGGTTATGTTTAGCTATCTCTTTGCTAACCTCCTCATGAAGTTTCTAAATCTTGCGAACTCTTTCAACGACGATCTCACTGATTTCTGAATATGACAAGAGTGGTACGAACTCAAGTGGCGTGAGAAGATTACGACCGCACACAATCTCGTAGTGAGCGCGTTCCATAGTATGGTTGATGGGATCAGTTGTAGGCAAACTCGGCTTGGGCTAGAATAATATCCCATTGCCTTATATTCCTCCCCACGAAGCACCTCAGGAGGTTGTCGAGACTCCTTTTCACTACCTCTGTCTGTTCGTCTGCCTGTGGGTGAGCTACTGAGCTGAATTGGAGTTTGGTGCCTAGCTTTCTTTATTGTGTCATCCAGAAGTTGCTCAGGAATTTAACGTCTCTGTCGGAGATGATAGTCCTGGGAATCCCGTGCAACCTTGCAATCTACTTGAAGTATAGATCGACAATGTGAGAGATATCTAGTATCCGATGATAGGGTACGAGGTGGTATATCTTTAAGAATCTATCTCCTACAATCATTACAAAGTCCTTATTTGTTTGGGTCCTTGGAAGTGCCACCACGAAACCCATGCGGACATCCACCCACGGTACCTCTAGTACTGGAAGTGATGTGTACATTTCTGCGTTCTGAGCCATTATCTTTGTCAGATAATAAATTCTGCACCGCCTAACATGTCGCTCTACATCTCTTGTCAGTTGGCCAAAAAAATGCTTCCTTTCAAGGGCGAGAATCTTGTCTCTGCCGAAGTGACATGCTAATCTTCTAGTGAACATCGGGGAATGCACAACTGACTTTGATGGAACAAGTATCCATTTGTGTGGTAATACTGTCCTGCTTGCTTCTCATGACATTGCCCCCATATGTCTTTGAATTCTTCATCTATTTCATATAGATTCCTTATGACTTAGAAACCCACAACTCGAGCCTGAGCTTGCATGGACGTGGTCAACAGTTGTTGATGACTTAGTGCATCTGTTACCCGACTCTGGCTTTCCGCCCTGTGTTTTAGCACAAACTGATATAATGCTATAAATTTTACTCTGGTGGAGCGTCAGCTTTTCAGTTTGCTCTGGTTGTTGAGGAATTTTAGGGCCTAATGATCTGTAAATAGCGTGAACTTGCTCTTTAATAGATAATGACTCTAGTGCTCCGGGGCCCTAACATTAACATAGATCCCTATACTATGTTGATTATTTCCCCGTGGATTCATTCAACTTCTCATTGAAAAAAACAGTTGGGTGTCCTCGCAGTGCCCCGATCTCTAAGCTGAAGGCATCACACTATACTTCGAAAAGTTGGTTGAAGTTGTTATGAGGGGGCCTAGCCTAAGGGCAAACTTTTCTTTTGATTGTCTAAGGAAAATTTAATCTTTTATTATTATTATTGTTGGGTATAAATAGACTTGTTATGTCTAGGGTTAGTTTTTTTGCATGCGATTGAGTTGCGAGTCTTTGATTTAGGTTATGGGAGAGATTTCATGCCTCTCGAATTGTAAGAATTGAGAGAGATCGCCTACCTCTCGAATTGTAGGTGCTTATCTTTTGTATTCGTGTGAGTTGTTTGGATTATTGAAATAAAATTGTGTTTGCCCTAATTTCATGTGGAAGAACGGTTCTATTTTGATGATGAATTATATAAACTTGGTATAAGAGCCTAACCCTAGATTCAGCGTCCCCGGTCTCCTCTGCTGGTTCCAACAACTGCCTCACTTTCCTAGCAGCTGGCCTCCCCCTCCTGCTTTTGCGCTGAAGAGTTGATCTGCCGCTGATTTGCTTCTGCCTCTGAAAGTAAATCAGCCAGACTCCCTGAAGCATCGCTGATCCGCCCAGCGTGGTATCCCCCGCTCCTTCAGCCGCTAATTTATTTCTGTCGCTAAAGAGCTGATCTGCCGCTGATTTGTAGGAATAGCTTTTGCCTGCTGGTTTACCTTTGCTGCTGACCTACAGGAAGAGCTCTGGCGTTCTGCCGCTGATTTGCAGGAAAGGTCTCTCTGCAACTTCCTCTGCCGCAGATTGGCAGCTTATTTGTGCTAGCGCTATTCAGATCGGTGACAGACATACATTCTCGTGATATAGGCCCACAAATCAATCGACGGGATTTAAGTGTGCAGGTCTTTTCGTGCTTTATGATCAAAATTTCTTGGGAGTGATGACAGCAAAAAAAGTGGATGATTTAGAAAAAAAGTTTGAAGAGATCAGCCAAATTAGATATGGGATTGAAGAAATGTTTGCCACCATAAATGATAGATTTTCTTCCATGGAAAACCGAATTGAAAATCGATTTGAGAGTATGGGGGAAATTCGAGAGATGCTAAAGAGACTCATTGAGAAGCAATCCAAAAACCCGTCGACAACTCAATTTACAAACTCTAACTAAAGGTTGACTAGAGAATCCGTGGCAAGATCGAAAGAAAAATAGATCGAATGTGAGGAACATAAGTAAAACATCCAACATCATGAACCTCCTCCCAGGGCTGCTATTAGGGGTGGATTTAAGATTTTTGATGGATGCGGTTGTGTTGAAGCATGGAGAATGGATTATGCCAGAGGTTTGGAGGAGCACGAAAAATAAAGGAGAGAAACATGGAAGTGATATGACAATGGTCAAAGGAAAAAGTTGTACTCGCGATACATGGAGGGAAACAACAGAGGAAGATGAAGTAGGGGTGGAGATGTTAGAGTTAGGTAGTTGAAGATGTCGATCTTCGAGGGGGAAGCCACACATTGGTTGGTGTACCTAACGGAGCGATACTTCACGGTGAATGAATTAGATGGGAAGGAGAAATTCATGGTGGCAGAATTATGTTTGGATGGGAAAGCCTTAATTTGATTCTAGTGGAGGGAGGCTTGATATCCGATTTGTTCGTGAGATGAATTTAAGGATTTTTTGTTTGAACGTTTCCAAGTCATTCGGGAAGGAGACCTACATGAGCAATTCTTTGCCTTGACTCAGGAGGGGATAGTCGTGCAATATGAGAGATTTGAACTATTGTTGTGAGGACAGTGGGGGAATTTTGAAGCAGAACTAGAGGAAAATTTCATGAAGGGCTTAAAGTCTGACATATGGGCAACATTCTAATTACTATAACCGCAAGGATTGAGGGAGATAATGGAGCTAGTCCATATGGTGGAGGATAAGAACCAAATGAAGAAAACCAGAGGAGCAACACAGATGGGGCGTCGTACGGAACTTTTGCAACAATGGCGATGCCAAAAGTTCAAACAATGTAAGTTCAAAGGGAGGCTGCACGAGACACAAATAATGGACCACGACCAGGAGCAATACTTAAGCGCCTTACAAAGACATAGATTCAGGAGAAGCGATCCAAGGGGCTATGTTTTCGGTGTGATGAGAAGTTTATCCCAGGACATCGTTGTAAGGATCAAAGGCTACAAGTTCACATAGTATTGAATGAAGAGACAGGGAATGAAGAAATATAGACAATGGTGTGGGAAGAGCGACAACACTCATTTTTCCTACCTTGAGAACAATGTGTCTTGGGGAAGGGGGGAAGTATTGTTATAAGGGTGTCTAGCTTAAGGGCAAATTTGTCTTCTGTACGCCTAAGGACAATTTTGTCTTTTATTACTATTATTGTTGGGTATAAATAGACTTGTTATGTTTAAGGTTAGTTTTTATGAATGCGATTGAGTTGTGAGTGTTAGGTTTAGTTTCTGGAAGAGATTTACTACCTATTGAGTTATAGTAATTGGGAAAGATTGCTATCTCTCGAATTGTAGGTGCTTATTTTTTGTATTCGTGTGAATTGTTGGGATTATTGAAATAAAATTTGTGTTTTCCCTAATTTTATGTGGAAAGACTTTTTGATTTTGACGGCAAATCGTATCAGAAGTTTGGTAGTGCTAGCACGGGCGCCTGAGTCACCTTTTACTTCAGTGTGTCTAATCTATCTTGGGCTGCTGCTGTCCAGCAAACTTTTTTTCAAAAGTTCGGTCAGTGGGTAGGTGAAAATGCTGAAGTTTTTGATGAATCTCCGATATAATAATGCTGGCCCCAAAAATTATCTTAGCTCGGTGGCGATTGTGGGGTGGTCCAGCTGATAATGGTTTTTATCTTAGCGGGATTTATTTGAATACCCGCACTAGATACAATGTAATCCAGAAAAAATATCTGGCTTGCCATGAAGTGACATTTCATCGGATGGATATATAGTTGCTCGACTCGCAGTAGTTCGAATACTGCTCTCAGGATATGCAAGTGATCCTTCTATGTTCGACTGCATACTAAAATGTTGTCAAAGTAGATTATGACAATTTCCAATTTGAGGCCGAAATACTTGGTTCATCAACCTCATGAAAGTGGTTGGTGTGTTTGTCTGACTGAAAGATATAACCGTTGATACATCAGAAATATATGCATTTTTACACCCATATTTTATACACTTTTTTGTTGATATTGCACTTTAATAGAAGATATTTTTATGTTTTTTTGCATGTTGTTGAATTTTAGAACTTAAAACAAAAATGAAGAAAAAAATGAAATTTGGAGCAAAAATGAATAAGTTAAAAATTTGTTCAGCGCCGACGGCGCTGTTTGACAGATAGCAGCGAATTAAATTGCGGAACACTGGCACCGATGACGCCAGAACGGGCGCCGACATCGCCAATGTCGGTTCAACCCCTGTTTCTATAAGATTTGACGAATGTGAACGCTTTTTTAAGAGTTTTTGGAGGCACCTATTCGAGAACCGACTCTAGGCTTTATTTGAGGCCAAAATTGATCAGAAAAGTGACTCTTCTTGACATCTCATCGCCCCAATTCAACCTTCTATGGATCACACATTCTTCCATTTTTCATTCCACAAACATTTAGAGTCTCTAAGAGTGTTGGAGAAGGAGAAAAGTGAGAAATTTTTTCTTTCTATATTTCTTAGAAGAAGCTATAAGAGATTTGCTTTGAGAAAGAACTTCATATAAGTGTTGTATGAACTTTCTTTTATATATGAAATTTGTGTTTTGTTATTTTTTTCTCATGAAGTCTTAATAGTTTACTTTATCTTTCCCCCTACTCTGAGATATGGTGAAATGAAAAGATAATATAAACATGCCAATATTAAAATATAAAATAAATTGTGATGATTTTTTAACTCCAAACTTAATTTACTTTTCGATCTGACCAATTGAATTATTAAAATATATTGTGAAATATATGATCCGTGAAATGAAGTATGAGTTCTGCAACAGAGTGAGGATCATATTTGATTCAATGAAAAAGAATTTCGTTTATGGAATTAAATGCAAATAAATAGGGAAATATACTTTGTTGGGTGTAGAATTGGAGAATCTTTAGGGTGACAGGACTAAAATTCCCAATTTGGTCTTAGTGTTTACTTAGGGTCACAGACTAAAATCCCCAATTCAGTCTTAGTGTTTAAAAACTAAAGCGAGAGTTAGCCTTCAGATGGGGGCTCTGGAGTGTGAGCCTGTATCCTCCTAACATAACCACGAATTTAGGGACTAAACCTGAGATTAGCCAATGATTTTCTATAACACTATATCATGGTAGAGAATTATAACTGCTCCTGTTTGACACAATACATATTAAAACCATTTATCTCATCTCATTTTACCAAAATCTCATTGTAGTGATAAAGATATTTTTTCACATAAGAAATCTTCATCACATAAATATGGTTTAATAGTTTAGTAGTTACTGTTTAAACTTTGTACTGCAATTTTGTTATTAGTTAAATAAGTTAGTTCTGATAATATCTCAACATTAGAAATTAGTGACAGTAATTTCGTTCTGACTTTCTGGGAATTTCCTAGTAAATTTATTATTTCAAATTTAAACCTTCCCCATGAGATCGATATTTGAGGCTTAAATAGAAAGTTCTTTATTACTTGATAACGATGAGCATACTTCCCAATGAGATCGATATTTGGGGCTTACATAGAAAGTCTTTTATTACTTGATAACGATATGTATACTTGTGTAGAATTCTAACATGAATTGCTTAAATTTCTAATTCATAAAATATTACATCAAGCTTTTGACACCGTTGCATAGCAGAGTCAACTTTATAATTTTTATACAACTATATTTCACCGGGATCAACAGTCCACTCATAAAGTCCATCCCATGTCTTGAAGGTGGTCTTCCGCTCGTCTTCTGACCTCATCCGTATCTGTTGATACCGCTGCCCAAGTAGATCTTTGAGAATATAGTAGATCCAAGTAGCTAGTCTAAGAGAGGGTATGAGAAATCAATACTTAATGGTAATCTTGTTGATGGCTCTGTTGTCGATGTAAATCTACCATGATCCTTCCTTTTTTTGGCACCATCAGGGTAGGAATCGCACACGGGATGGTGTGTTCTCTGACTAGTTCCCTCGCAATGAGATCTTGCACCTGTCGTTTTAGTTCTTCGTACTTCACAAGTTTCAATCTGTAGGCTGGTCGGCTTGGCAATACAATCCTGACATAAGGTTTATTGCATGTTGGATGTCCCTTAGTGGCGGTAAGCTCTCTGGTAGATTGTCAGTCATAACATCCTGAAAGTACTGTAGTAATAGTTGCAGTAGTGCTTGTATATCCCTTTCCTTCTCGCTTCCTTCCAGGAGGACTAGTGCTAGGCTACAGGGGCATCCTTAACTGGTTGTAGGAAAGTGGTCCGTGGAACTGATGCTGCCTTCGTTTCACTCTCGCCTTTCGCATCTTTGCTGGTAGCAAAACAATAAATTTCCCATCATTCCTGAAAAAGTAAGTGTTATTGAAACCGTCGTGATTAGTCTTGCAGTTAAACTGCCAAGGCTTATCCAACAGAGTGTCCATAGGTATCAGGTCACACTATACCTGTTCTTGTAGTTGGTCTTTGATGGAAAAATGAACTAGACATAATTGATCTACACATATCTCATTTCACCTATTCAACTAGGTAAGAGAATATGACTGGGGATGCTTCTCTGTGTTCAATCCCAACTTTTCATCATGAATGTGAACACCACGTTCTCGTAGCTCTCACCGTCGATGATCAGGTTGTAGACCTTGCCCTTGACAATGCAACTGATGTGAAAAATACTATGGCTTAACTAGGATTGGCCCTGTTTTGGCTCGGACTACAGTATTCGCCGAACTACTAATGCTTCTCCCTCATCTCAGTGGAGTTAGAAGCTCTTCTTCTAAACCATCTTCTGACTCCTCCAACTTCCTTGACAGTGCCTTGATCTGTGATGTGAAAACTCTACCTTTTGGGCAACTAGAGGCTATGCGACCGTAGTTGTGACACCCGAAACACTTTTTGGTCGGCACTATATTGGAAGAACTAGGTTTCTCTGGCTTTTTCCCACTCTAATCTGCCTTATCAGTTCCCTGTCCACTTTTGTTATTTCCTCTTGAGGTACCCTTATCTGCTGTAGAAGTTGCAGTTGATTGCTTAGCTGAAGATGGTGGTCTAAAGGATGACTGTTTTCTTATTTGTTTCTGTTGTCTCAACACCTTCAAGGCTAGTGTCTAGACATCTCCCAACGTCGAGTATGGTTGTAGCTATACCAAATTGCTAATGACGGGCTTTAGACCTCCGAGGTATTTGACTATCGTATGCTCCTCTGACTCTGTCAGTTCGCACTTCAACTGCAGGTGGTCGAACTGGGTTGCGAACTCCTCAATTGAAAGATCCCTGCAAGTTGTGGAGCTTTAGGAACTTGTCTTGGCGATACTGCAGTGTGAGGTATTTTTTCTGTATTGTTTTCATATTCTCGCACATTGCTATCTTCTCACTTCCTTTTATTCTCCTTTATTTTTGGAAATTTTCCCACCATAAGGAGGGAGTCTCCTTTAATTTAATCACAACCAGCTTGATTCGCTTGTCCTCTGGTACATCTTTATATTAAAAAATTTGTTTGACTGATTGCAACAAGTCGTGAAACTCATCGAGGTCCTTGTTCCCTCAAATTCTAGGGGGTCCATCTTGATGCCAAAGTTCTACTGGCCTCCATAAGAGGCCTCTTTTCTCTGCCTCCTTTAATGTTGGATACCAAAATGACGTGGTCGATATTGCTCTTCACTGTGATCTTCCCTGTGGAACATATTCAACTCCTCGTCCCTGTCTTTCCTTCGACGCTCTAGATCATGGTCGAAGGTAATCTCTTCCTGGTTTCCATCATCCAACTTTGCTAGTCTTCGTTGCAGACGACAGATTTCTCGTTGAATCTCGTCCTGGGTCGAGTATGGTGTATCTCTCAGTGGTGGCATGATTAGGGTTGGGAATTAAAAGGAAAAAATAATTTATGGGGATGTGGCTTAGGTATGGGTGGATGCTAGGAAACTCTAGGATGAGACTAGGGTGGGAGGCTAGCTCTGATACCAATGATATCTAAATTATTTAAGATTTAGCTGAATACAAAAACAAAATTTTATTAATATAGAAATAGAGTTACAACACAACTCAATCGAAAAAAAATATAATAATAGACTAATCTTCGATTAGGGCTGGAGGAAGAGATCCGAAAGCGATGGTATTGTCGGCGAGTTGGTAGGGAAAGGTGGGGAAGGCCGGGTGGCTGTCTGGCAGTTTGGAATGGTGTTTGATGGGTTGTAGGTGAGCTGGATAGCATGGTTCCTGCAGGAAAGGTGTGGCGGGATGTGGGTAGATGACTTGGAGGGCTGGGCAATCGAGGTGGTTGTGGGGAGGAGTACGAGTGTTGAAATGAGGGGACTGCATGGCTCGACAACAAGTTGTGGTGATAGTAGAGGTGGCAGCAAAATGGTGGAGGGAGATGGGGGTGGCCATGACTAGGGAAGAGGTAGGAGAAGGGTCAAGAAGAAGATAAGAGGAGATTGGAAGGATATAACACCATCTCAGATCAGGATACAACCGAAGCACCACCTGTAGTCAGATACAATCCTAGAAAGAGGGAAAATGACTCAACATAGAAAATTTGAAAGCAAATATAGCCCAAACTTGAACACTATAATAAGAAAATAACAATTTATAGACTCTCGTTGATCAAAAAAAAGGAAAGAAATAAAGAAGGAAACTCCCACACAAAAGGAAGGGGTGAGGAGGCAAGAAAATTTTAGAAAATAGCCATCAAAATACTTCCCATATGAAGAAGAGCACGGGATGAGTAGGAGCGGCAGTAGTCCCGCTCTGTGTAGAAGAGGCGAGAAACTCTCGCACGGTTTCCTGGACTGGTTAACAGTGGGAGTATCATTACCAGTCGACATAACCGACTGGCATTTGTGGCGCCCACGTAAATAAGCAAGTGCGTTTGTGACTCCCTCGTATTTGAGCGGGCGCTTGTAGCGCCTGCGTTAATAACTTTCAGGTGTTTCCATATGCAATTTTAGGCTTTATGCCACCGATGTCTATGTTGTTTTAAGGACTCATTATCAACTAGAAACACCTTTCGATAAATTGACCCGTGTGGTGTGGGTGTGGGTGTGGGGGTGGAGGGTTCTATGATTTCATTAAATTGTAAGAATCTACACATCTTGCATGTATTTCATAGAAATAGTCACAATCTCTTATTTTTGACCTTGATCTTGCTTCCTTTTTCGTTTATAGCAATTTTTCATCATATGACCTAGCTTTCCACGGTGCTTTTGGGCAACTTCTAGTTTTATTTCTTTTATCATATATTTGTTGCTGCTTGTTTCACAATTGTAATCAGCCTTTGTTTCGATGATTGGTTTTGTTTTGAGGCTTGCTATGTTATTAACTTTTAGATCAAAGGATGGAGTATTTCACTTGACTTGTGCTATTAGATATCTTTAGCTTATTTGATGATCACTGACTATGAACATTATATGAACCAAAACAAATTTTTATAGAAATTAAGACAAACAAATATTTTTATGATTAACACAAAACAACACAACACAAATATATAAAAGATAAGCACCTACAATTCGAGAGGCAGACTATCCGTTCCCATCATTTTTCCTAAATCGCTTTCGTCGGGAAGGCTATTGCAACAAAATTCACTGGTGCTAGTGGATGCAACCCTCTGCCAGTGTCCAACCAACAGTGGTTTCTTGTTTCAATCCAAAATTCTTCAAATCGATTTTTTTAGCCTCAAATTGCATTCCATACTGTTCTGCCTGTTGTCACTCGTTCAAATCCTCTAGATGTTTTGAAATTCTCACCAGATGCCGTCGCTTGAATATGCTCCTGACGCTTTCACTCGATCCTGCCTTTTTCCTATTTGTTTGAGCCTTCCGAATGTCGCGCTATTTATTTCAACTATTGTCGCTCACATCCTTGAATATGCAAAATTCAGGCTTTAGACCTCTGATAACAATTTTGTGTGAAATTCCACGATCTAGGGTCATGAATTTCCCCCCATCCTCCTCTCTCTAGACGAGACCCGTCCCTCCATGGAAGAGAAACACTCCATTTTAAATCTAATTTGGCTCACCTCTACCTCTTATTTCTTATCCAAAGCCTCTAATTTTTTGGCTAACATTACTCCCAGAACGATTTTCGATCATAGAAGCAGTTCTACTTTTTGTTGTGATCTCGTCGTTGCTCAAATCTCAAATGTACCCGGAGGTCGAAAGTTGCAATCCTGTTCCTTGCTTCTCAAGTCACTGAAATCTCGATTGTGTTGTGACTAAGGCAAGCCCGATTCCACCCTTGCTTCCCTGTATTTGCAATATCCCTTCGGCCAACACAACTAGCTCCAATTGCGATTGCATCGCAAGATTCACCTGTACGCCCGAACTACAATAATCACGATTGTATCGCAAGGTCCAAGTTACATTGTTTGTTGCGATCCTGTTGTTGCATCCTAGCTAGTGCAAATTGCAACCATATTGTGGGGTTTGGTCACGATGGACGCTGTACGTTGTATGCCTCGATCCCAATTTGGAGGTTTCCCAACTCGTGATTCCATAGATATGTATGCAACGATCTTATTGTAGGCTTTCTTGCTCGTTGGAATCGTGACTGTTTCACAAGGTCAGGTCACATTGTGATTTCGTTGGCTTCACAACTAGCTCAAATTGCAAAAATTCTGTGGAATGTCGTGATCCTGTCTTTGCTTTACATAATCAAATGCTATGATGTCAATTTGATACGAATTAAGAAGAATTTCCACAGAAATTAGGGCAAGCATATATTTTCTTCAATAACACAAAACAACAGAATAAGAATACATAAAAGATAAGAACTTATAATTCAAGAGGTAGGCAATCTCTCTCAAACCCTAACCCTAACACCTACAATTCGAAAGGTAGGTGATTTCTCCCAACTTATCTTAAGACTCAAGTTAATAATCTCATCATATCCCTAATCCTAAACATATTGGCCGTATTTATAACCACAATAATAAATAACAAAAGACTAACTTGCGGCTGGTCTCACAGAACACTACTCTGTTTCAGCTTTTATGCTGAGACAAAAGCAGAAAACGCTCTCGAGGACAAAGTTCATTAGAAGTGATTTTAACTAGTTAGATTGGCTAGTAAACAAATTGAATTTATTGATCTGTTCCACAATACAGGCTCCTTCAGACATTCTAAGATTATAAAATTTTTACATAAGATGTCCTTGTTGAGTATATAACTTTTACTACATGCTAGGTGATACCTTGATTTTGCCTATAGTACATTTTCATGAAAAAGCTNAAGTATGAGTTCTACAACAGAATGAGGATCATATTTGATTCCATGAAGAAGAATTTCGTTTATGGAATTAAATGCAAATAAATACAGAATTATACTTTGTTGTGTGTAGAATTGAAGAATCTTTAGGGTGACGACTAAAATCCCCAATTCAGTCTTAGTGTTTAAAAACTCAAGTGAGAGCCTTCAGGTGAAGGGAAGTGGGGGCTCTGGAGTGTGAGACTGTATCCTCCTAACCTAACCTCGGATTTATGGACTAAACCTGAGATTAACCAATAATTTTCTATAACACTGTATCAGGGTAGAGAATTATAACTGCTCATGTTTGACACAATACATATTGAAATCATTTATCTCATCTCATTTTACCAAAATCTCATTGTAGTGGTAAATATATTTTTTCACATAAGAAATCTTCATCACATAAACATAGTTTAATAGTTTGGTAGTTACTGTTTAAACTTTGTACTGCAGTTTTGTTATTAGTTAAATAACTTAGTTCTGATAATATCTCAACATTAGAAATTAGTGACATTAATTTCGTTCTCACTTTCTGGGAATTTCCTAGTAAATTTATTATTTCAAATTTAAACTTTCTCCATGGGATCGATATTTGAGACTTAAATAGAAAGTCTTTTATTACTTGATAACGATAAGTATACTTCCCCATGTGATCGATATTTGAGGCTTAAATAGAAAGTTTTTTATTACTTGTGAACGATACGTATACTTGCGTAGAATTCTAACATGAATTGCTTAAATTTCTAATTCATAAAATATTGCATCAAACTTTTGACACCGTTGCATGACAAAGTCAACTTTATAATTTTTATACAACTATATTTCACTGGGATCAACAGTCCACTCATAAAGTCCATCTCATGTCTTGAAGGTGGTCTTCCGCTCGTCTCCTGACCTCATCCGTATCTGTTGATACCGCTGCCCAAGTCGTTCTTTGAGAATATGGTAGATCCAAGTAGCTAGTCTAAGAGATCATCCAATCGGGGTATGAGAAATCAATACTTAATGGTAGTCTTGTTGATGGCTCTGCTGTCGATGTACATCTACCATGATCCTTTTTTTGGCACCATCAGGGCAGGAATTGCACACGGGATGGTGTGTTCTCTGACTAGTCCCCTCGCAATGAGATCTTGCACCTGTCATTTTAGTTATTCGTACTTCGCAAGTTTCAATCTGTAGGCTGGTCGGCTTGGCAATACAATCCTGGCATAAGGTTTATTGCATGTTGGATGTCCCTCAGTGGCGGTAACCTTTCTGGTAGATTGTCAGTCATAACATCCCGAAAGTACTGTAGTAATAGTTGCAGTAGTGCTTGTATATCCCTTTCCTTCTCGCTTCCTTCCAGGAGGACTAGTGCTAGGCTATAGGGGCATCCTTAACTGGCTGTAGGAAAGTGGTCCGTGGAATTAATGCTGCCTTCGTTTCACTCTCGCCTTACACATCTTTGCTGGTAGCAAAACAATAAATTTCCCATCATTTCTGAAAAAGTAAGTGTTATTGAATCCGTCGTGATTAGTTTTGCAGTTGAACTGCCAAGGCTTACCCAACAGAGTGTCCATAGGTATTAGGTCGCACTATACTTGTTCTTGTAGCTGGTCTTTGATGGAGAAATGAACTAGACATAGTTGATCTACACATATCTCATTTCACCTATTCAACCAGGTAAGAGAATATGACTGGGGATGCTTCTCTGTGTTCAATCCCAACTTTTTCATCATGAATGTGAACACCACGTTCTCGTAGCTCTCACCGTCGATGATCAGGTTGTAGACCTTGCCCTTGACAATGCAGCTGGTGCGAAAAATACTATGGCTTAACTAGGATTGGCCCTGTTCTGGCTCGGACTACAGTATTCGCCGAACTACTAATGCTTCTCCCTCATCTCAGTGGAGTTAGAAGCTCTTCTTCTAGATTATCTTCTGACTCCTCCAACTTCCTTGACGGCGCCTTGATCTGTGATGTGAAGCTCTACCCTTTGGGCAACTAAAGGCTATGCGACCATAGTCGTGACACCCGAAACACTTTTTGGTCGGCACTATATTGGAAGAACAAGCTTTCTCTGGCTTTTCTCCACTCTGATCTGCCTTATCAGTTCCTTGTCCACTTTTGTTATTTCCTCTTGAGGTACCCTTATCTGTTGTAGAAGTTGCAGGTGATTGCTTAGCTGAAGATGGTGGTCTAAAGGATGACTGTTTTCTTATTTGTTTCTGCTGTCTCAACACCTTCAAGGCTAGTGTCTAGACATCCCCCAACGTCTAGTATGATTGTAGCTATACCAAATTGCTAATGAAGGGCTTCAGACCTCCGAGGTATCTGACCATCGTATGCTCCTCTGACTCTGTCAGTTCGCACTTCAACTGCAGGTGGTTGAACTGGGTTGCGAACTCCTCAATTGAAAGATCCCGTCGCTACAAGTTGTGGAGCTTTAGGAACTTGTCTTGGCGATACTGTAGTGTGAGGTATTTTTTCTGTATTGTCTTCATATTCTTGCATATTGTTATCTTCTCACTTCCTTTTATTCTCCTCTATTTTTGTAAATTTTCCCACCATAAGAAGGGAGTCTCCTTTAATTTAATCACAACCAACTTGATTCGCTTGTCCTCTGGTACATCTTTATATTCAAAAATTTGTTTGACTGATTGCAGCAATTCGTGAAACTCATCGAGGTCCTTGTCTCCCTCAAATTCTGGGAGGTCCATCTTGATGCCAAAGTTCTACTGGCCTCCATAAGAGGCCTCTTTTCTCTGCCTCCTTTGATGTTGGATACCAAAATGGCGTGGTCGATATTGCTCCTCACTGTGATCTTCTCTGTGGAACATATTCAACTCCTCGTCCCTGTCTTTCCTTCGACGCTCTAGATCATGGTCGAAGGTAATCTCTTCCTGGTTTCCATCATCCAACTCTGCTAATCTTCGTTGCAGACGACAAATTTCTCGTTGAATCTTGTCCTGGGCCGAGTATGGTGTATCTCTCCGTGGTGGCATGATTAGGGTTGGGAATTAAAAGGAAAAAAATAATTTATGGGGATGTGGCTTAGGTATGGGCGGATGCTAGGAAACTCTAGGATGAGACTAGGGTTGGGCTAGCTCTGATACCAAATGATAACTAAATTATTTAAGATTTAGCTGAATACAAAAACAAAATTTTATTAATATAGAAATAGAGTTACAACACAACTCAATCGAAAAAAAATATAATAATAGACTAATCTTCGATTAGGGCTGGAGGAAAAGATCCAAAAGCGATGGTATTGTCCGCGAGTTGGTAGGGAAAGGTGGGGAAGGCCGGGTGGCTGTTTGGCAGTTTGGAATGGTGTTTGGTGGGTTGTAGGTGAGCTAGATAGCAAGGTTCCTGCAGGAAAGGTGTGGCAGGATGTGGGTAGATGACTTGGAGGGCTGGGCAATCGAGGTGGTTGTGGGGAGGAGTACGAGTGTTGAAATGAGGGGACTGGATGGCTCGACAACAAGTTGTGGTGATAGTAGAGGTGGCGGAAAAATGGTGGAGGGAGATGGGGGTGGCCATGACTATGGAAGAGGTAGGAGAAGGATCAGGAAGAAGATAAGATGAGATTGGAAGGATATAACACCATCTCGGATCAGGATACAGCCTAAGCACCACCTGTCGTCAGATACAATCCTAGAAAGAGGGAAAATGACTCAACACAAGAAATTTGAAAGCAAATATAGCCCAAAATTGAACACTATAATAAGAAAATAACAATTTATAGACTCTCATTGATGAAAAAAATGAAAGAAATAAAGAAGGAAACTCCCACACAAAAGGAAGGGGTGAGGAGGCAAGAAAATTTTAGAAAATAGCCATCAAAATACTTCCCACATGAAGAAGAGCACGAGATGAGTAGGAGGGGCAGTAGAAAATAGCCATCAAAATACTTCCCATATGAAGAAGAGCACGGGATGAGTAGGAGGGGCAGTAGTCCCGCTATGTGTAGAAGAGGCGAGAAACTCTCGCACAGTTTCCTGGACTGGTTAGCAGTGAAAGTATCATTACCGGCCGACATAACCGACTGGCATCTGTGGCGCCCATGTAAATAAGCAAGTGCGTTTGTGACTCCCGCGTATTTGAGCGGGCGCTTGTAGTGCCTGCGTTAATAACTTTCAGGTGTTTCCATATGCAATTTTAGGTTTTATGCCACCGATGTCTATGTTGTTTTAAGGACTCATTATCAACTAGAAACACCTTTTGATAAATTGACCCGTGTGGTGTGGGTGTGGGTGTGGGGGTGGAGGGATCTATGATTTCATTAAAGTGTAAGAATCAACACATCTTGCATGTATTTCATAGAAATAGTCACAATCTCTTATTTTTGACCTTGATCTTGCTTCCTTTTTCTTTTATAGCAATTTTTCATCATATGACCTAGCTTTCCACGGTGCTTTTGGGCAACTTATAGTTTTATTTCTTTTATCATATATTTGTTGCTGCTTGTTTCACATTTGTAATCAGACTTTGTTTCGATGATTGGTTTTGTTTTGAGGCTTGCTATGTTATTAACGTTTAGATCAAAGGATGGATTATTTCACTTGACTTGTGCTATTAGATATCTTTAGCTTATTTGATGATCACTGACTATGAACATTATATGAACCAAAACAAATTTTCATAGAACCTAAGACAGACAAATATTTTTATGAATAACACAAAACAACACAACACAAATATATAAAAGATAAGCACCTACAATTCGAGAGGCAGACAATCTCTACCTAACCCTTACCCTAACTCTAATTCTTACCCTAACACCTACAATTCGAGAGGCAGACGATCTCTCTCTAACTCTAATCCTAAGTATTTGTGTTGAGAATCAACACAAATAGTCACAATTTTATTAAAGTGTTTTTATTGAGAATCAACACATTTTGCATGTATTTCATGGAAATAGTCACGATCTCTTATTTTTGACTTTGTCTTTGCTCCCTCTTTCTTTTGTAGCAATTTTTCATCATATGAAGTTGCTTTCCACAGTATTTTTGGGCAATTTCTAGATTTAATTCTTTTATCATATATGTGTTGCTGCTTGTTTCACAATTGTAACCAGTCTTTCTCTTATGACTTGTTTTGTTTTGAGGCTTGCCATGTTATTAACATTTAGATCAAAGGATGGAGGATTTCACTCGACTTGCACTGGTAGATATCTTTAGTTTATTTAATGATCACTGATTATGAACATTACATGAACCAAAACGAATTTTCACAGAAATTAGGGCAACAAATATTTTCTTCAATAACACAAAACAACACAACACAAATACATAAGAGATAATCACATATAATTCGAGAGATAGACAATCTTTCCCTAACCTTAATCCTAACTCTAGCACTAACATTTATAATTCGAGAGGTAGGTGATCTTTCTTAAACTCTAATCCTAATACTTAGGACAATAATCTCATCATATTCCTAATCCTAAACATATTAGCCCTATTTATATCCAACAATAATAAATAACAAAAGACCAAATTGGCTATAGGTGCTGGTTTAACATCCCCACACCCACCCACCCCCCCACCCACCCACCCGACACAATGTTCTCAAGGTGGGGAAAAAATAGAACTGCTACTGGATCAAGTTGTGAGTCTGGCTCTTGCCCCTAATACTTGCCCAACACTCCCACTCATAAACTGACTTGAGTATGACATTTAACGCCAACACTTTATTGAAATAAGTGATGGATAGTTGACACTATTTTAAGACCGTGCCTAATCCATAACATGAAGCATCCGTCTCTCCAATGAAATGTTGGTTGAAATACTGCAACGCTCGCACTTATCCACTCATCTTGACCTTATTTAACTTCTCAAGAAGTTTGGGTCACCACCTTCTCCCAGTGAAAGTCATTCTTTTTCAATTTCTTCGTCAACGACCATACAGTTACAACCTTTCACGAATTTTTGATTTCTCCCTTGATCTTCTCCAACTATCCGTTCCCATCATTTTTCCTAAATCGCTTTCGTTGGGAAGGCTATTGCAACAAAATACACTGGCGCTAGTGGATGCAACCCTCTGCCAGTGTCCAACCCACAGTGGTTTCTTGTTTCAATCCAAAATCCTTCAAATCGATCTTTTTTAGCCTCAAATCGCATGCCGTACTGTTCTGCCTGTTGTCACTCGTTCCAATCCTCTAGATGTTTTGAAATTTTCACCAAATGCCGTCGCTTGAATATGCTCCCGACGCTTTCACTCAATCCTACCTTTTTCTTGTTTGTTTCAGCCTTCCGAATGTCGCGCTATTTCTTTCAACTATTGTCGCTCACATCCGTACCCGATGCTGTCTCTCATCTCCGCGACAAACAATTTTGTGTGAAATTCCACGATCTGGGGTCATGAATTTCCCCCCATCCTCCTCTCTCTAGACGAGACCCGTCCCTCCATGGAAGATAAACACTCCATTTTCAATCTAATTTGGCTCACCTCTACCTCTTATTTCTTATCCAAAGCCTCTAATTTTTTGGCTGACATTACTCCCAAAACGATTTTTGATCACAGAAGCAGATCTACTTTTTGTTGTGATCTCGTCGTTGCTCAAATCTCAAATGTACCCGAAGGTCGAAAGCTGCGATCCTGTTCCTTGCCTCTCAAGTCACTGAAATCTCGATTGTGTTGTGACTAAGGCAAGCCCGATTCCACCCTTGCTTCCCTGTATTTGCAATATCCCTTCGGCCTACACAACTAGCTCCAATTGCGACTGCATCGCAAGATTCACCTGTACGCCCCAACTACAATAATCACGATTGTATCGCAGGGTCCAAGTTACATTGTATGTTGCGATCCCGTTGTTGCATCCCAGCTAGCGCAAATTGCGACCATATTGGGGGCTTTGGTCACGATGGACGCTGTACGTTGTATGCCTCGATCCCAATTTGGAGGTTTCCCAACTCGTGATTCCATAGACATGTATGCAACGATCTTGTCGTAGGCTTTCTTGCTCGTTGAAATCGTGACTATTTCACAAGGTCAGGTCACATTGTGATTTCGTTGGCTTCACAGCTAGCTCAAATTGCAAAAATTCTGTGGAATGTCGTGATCCTGTCTTTGCTTTACATAATCAAATGCTCTGATGTCAATTTGATACGAATTAAGAAGAATTTCCACAGAAATTAGGGCAAGCATACATTTTCTTCAATAACACAAAACAACAGAATAAGAATACATAAAAGATAAGAACTTATAATTCAAGAGGTAGGCAATCTCTCTCAAACCCTAACCCTAACACCTACAATTCGAAAGGTAGGTGATTTCTCCCAACTTATCTTAAGACTCAAGTTAATAATCTCATCATATCCCTAATTCTAAACATATTGGCCGTATTTATAACCACAATAATAAATAACAAAAGACTAACTTGCCGCTGGTCTAACGGAACACTACTCTGTTTCAGCTTTTATGCTGAGACAAAAGCAGAAAACGCCCTTGAGGACAAAGTTCATTAAAAGTGATTTTAACTAGTTAGATTGGCTAGTAAACAAATTGAATTTATTGATCTGTTCCACAATACAGGCTCCTTTAGACATTCTAAGATTATAAAATTTGTGCATAAGCTGTCCTTGTTGAGTATATAACTTTTATTACATGCTAGGTGATACCTTGATTTTGCCTATAGTACATTTTCATGAAAAAGCTTTAAGGCAACATTCATTGCTAAAGGCAATCAGATAACTCCTAGTGCTTTTTTGCCCATTAGTTTTCCATTTTTATTGATTAACTCATGTTGGTTTTGCTTCCAACAACGGTTGATGTTGCTTTATTGATAAATTTAGCCTTCAATATGAATCTTCTCAAAGACAGTCTCAACTGTCGATCTTGAATTTTTTGTCATTAATTGCTAGGTCTTTATATGGCTTAACCAAGCTATGATACCGGTTGTTAGTGAATGAACCAAAGTTGATAATCTAATGGGTAAACCTACTAAAAAACATAAGCTTTTGGTTGGTATCTAACCATTTAGTTTCTTTACGCACATTCTTTTCAACAATTTGACTTGTGAGTAAACTTAGTACTCTTATGTGCCTTAACAAGGAGAGCTAATCTATCAGATTTTGTGCTTATATATTATAATCGATTTTAACGAAAGGATTTCATTTTGAGCCTAAAAAGCTGTTTAATTCAAACTAGTACACGGGTTTTTTCTAAAAATAATGACATAAAATAGAAAAACTTCACAATACAATTATTCTCCATAAGCTATTCGTGATAGATTTATTTTAACGTGTTGAACAATTCTATTTCATGTGGGTATTTATCTTCATCGGCCTTGATTTATATATTACGATCAATTTTGACAGAAGATCTCAGTTTTTGGCCAAAATATCATATAATGACTCTGACCAATAATTCAAACTTCCGCATAAAATCTCCTTACTAAGAATAATTGCTTGAAAAGAAAATGTGTACAAGGCAACCATCGCCCTTCTTTTGGTATAGATTTGCCTCCATCGTTCATTTGTTATGGATTTATTTTCAGGCGTTGAACTACTCTGTTGGATATGAGTTTTAAGCTAAGTAATCTTTAAGGGGCCTTGATTGGTTATCACACTTTTTTGTTATTGATCTTGAATGCTTCACTTTTTTTTGCTGACTCCACGCAATCCGCTTTTATCAGAATCTAAGTTATTATAATTTCCTTTATGACAGAAGGGGTTGCGTGTTACATGGGATGTTAAACTATATGGTAAATTGTTGAAGATTGGTGGTGGCAAGGAAAGGTAAAATCTCATTTTTTTTTTACTATTGAGTTGAGTTTTTATTTGCCATACAAGCTTTCTGATTATTGTTAGCAAATTCAAGACTAGACTTTATTAATTGTTTTTCTAATAAAAAGGTATCACATCTTCTAAAAAACCGATGGCTCTTTTTCTATTAGCTGCATCGGCTGCTTAAGATAACTTGTATAAATCATGGAGTTGATTTTTTTCTTAGATAAATACAAATAAATTATCTTGGTTGATAAGCATTAAATTTTAACGTTTATGAAGAGCATATTTGAGCTCAACTTGAGCTTGATTCGAGCTTTTAAGACAATGTTTGAGCTTGAGCTTGTTTATAAATATTCTGGTTGAGCTCGACTCGAGCTCGATTCGAGGTTAGTTCATATAGGAATTATTCGAGTTTAGTTCATCAGGGAACTGCTCATTGAACAAAATAAATGAACCATAATCGAATTTTTATTAAGTTTTACTCAAATTTTATATCAACAACTTGTTTGGAAAAATAACTGAACCGTATTAAAATATGCATGTTGAGCTTAAAAATAAATATGTAAATGATAGTGTTCATGAACAAGCTGTAATTGAGAGCTTATTCACGAGCTTTAAATGATGTTATTCATGAATATAATTGAATATTTATAAAAGTGTTCAAGTTCATTCTATTAGTTAATCAAATAATTATGAACGTGCTTTAATGTAACGAAGTCACAAGCAACTTGTGGAAAGCTTGGTTCATTTGAATCTCTACCTTTAATTGCTACGAAGGCTGAGCTTTATACCAGCATTGCAAAAGTCATTGAACTAATCTTTAGAACTTCCTTAAATTTATGCATGATCTTATTTAAATGGTATTTTTTCTGCTTTTGAGCAACATAATATGATAGTTGCTCTATGTAAATAGCTTCAACGTGATTGCCATAAATGAATGCATTATTGATATCCATTTGAAGTAAAGTCTAGTCTTGATTGATGGTGATTGACAAAAGAATTCAGACAAAGTCGAGTCCAACAAATGAGGGAATGTGTTAAAATAGTTGCTCCTATTGATTTGAGTAGTCCTTTTGGCTACAAGAGATCGCCACATACATATATGTGAGTGGAGAAAAAGGTGGCATATTGTAATTGGAGGAAGGGAACGCGGAGAGAAGAAAATATAGAAGAGGAATTATTTAAATAGTTAGCAAGTTGCATTTGTGAAGGCATAAATATGAGTGATGGAACCATAGCAATAATAAAGGAACAATAGTAGCGTAAAGAGATACATTGAATGTTTTGGGAAGAGGGTGTCATTAATATCGGATGAATGGACAAAGAAGTGGACACAGAACTTCGTGGTTACTATAACTGATATTTTGCTTAGAATACAGGACAAAGTGAGTGATGACATTACTTGAAACTGTTGAGGGAAACCAAGTAATGAAATAGAAAGTAATTAACACATTATCACCTTAAAGGTAGCATTGAACTTTTATATGGAACATCTACATCTACTTATGTCTAGCAAGCTTATTGTATTGAGAGATTTAGGGACAAAAGGTTAAGTGAATGATTCCATTGTCAACATAAAATTATTTTAATTGAGATTGCATTAATTATAACACATTAGTTAGTAATTTCATGACATAAGTTGTGAAATACATATGGAACATCATAGCTACATTTTAATAAATAAATCTTGGTGCATGTGAATGATCATTGATAAAACAAATAAAATATTTTAAACCTAGATGATTAGGGACATTATCCCAATGAACTACTCAAAAGTGACGCTACTAGGACTTTATGTGGATGATGTGAATGAGTTTTAACGATGTTTATCAAGCTCGTAATCATTAACTTAAAACTTAGAGAGGTATGATAAGGTAGGGAATAAACTTATGAAAATGTTGTGGTGGACGATAACCTGAATGACAAGTTGACGGTGCCATTGATATGGAGTGATGGTGGAAGAGAATGTAGATGAAGTTGTAGTATGGCTTCGTCGATCTCGCTCTCGCTCTACTAGGCTTCGCCTAAGGCGAACCCAGGTTTTTTTGCTCGACTGCATCTTCTCGTCGATCTAGCACTGTTTCGTCTTTCGTCTCTTTCGTCGCCTGTTTCGCAGTCGTCGCCTTGCGTCCCATCGGCTCGTATTTCGTCGTTCCGAGAAGGCTTTAGCGGCTCATACTTCGTCGTCCCGAGAAGTCTTCGGGCTCGGGGGCGTTGTCTCAGCTGCCTCTCGCAGTCCTTCGTCTTTTGAAGGACGTATGGGTGCAATTCGGCCTTTCCTCGGGCTCAAAATAAAGATTTTGCATTTCGCATTTCCGCCCTTTGCTCTACTTGGACGGCGTTACCGTTGATCCCTCTTTCGATATTTGCTCTTCCGTCCACTGTAACTTTGCCGTCCTATCGCCGCGCCTCTCTTTTGGTGATGGCTTTGGACAGATCGTATGTTGCTGCCCTTGTGGGTGTCTACGACTCAGGTACTCCTAAATCGTGCTATTTCCCTTCTTCGTTTGAGTTGGTGGAGGCATCAAGAAACCTGGTAGGAAGAACGAAATGCTAGCCATCTTTTTTACGGAAGCTTTATGTAATCAACTCACTTCCTCTTGTTGTCTGAATTTGGTCGGAAATTTCTATATGACCATACTAAAATGGAGCTTATTCGGAAGGAATTTGAGATTTTGCACCTTGTTGGGGAGCGAAAAATTGGATTTTTAGATGGAAAACACATTCTTATTCAACTTAATAATAAAGATGATTACACATGCTTATTTGCTAGAAGGTTAATGGATTGATGGCAGAGTTATGAAGATTTTGAAATGGTCGGTGAATTTTGACCCACATACGAAACCACCAATCATTCAGGTCTGGATTCGCCTCCCTGTCCTGAAAGTTTATTATTTTACTCAAAAAATGTTGTACTCTATTGCCTCAGTCTATGGTAAACCATTCAAAACGGACATTACTACTTTTAATCTTGCAGCCAGGGTACTTGTTGACAGGGATATCACTTCAAATGCTTATGAGGAAATTCAGTTAGGCATACAACACCATGGATATTGACAAAAGGTTGTGATCGAGTCTTTCCCTTAGTATTGCTCGAATTGTCGTATGTTCGGCCACTCCAGTTCTCAATGTCACCATCTACACCCCCATCTCAGACCAAAGAAGCAAAGTGCTCGGCCAGAGGCAGTGATTCCTCCTCTCCCTCCTCCTGATCTGCTCCAAGTTATTGATACTATTGATCATCAGAAGTCAAGATGCAATTATCCTCTCAGGTAATATGTCAACCATTCAGCCTCCACACAATCATGAAGTAGGTTCTTCGTATATGGAACCTCCTTTCGTGGGGGCGGGGGAGATATTTCAGACCTCACATGCCCTAGAACCTATCGTTGATGTAACGGGTGAAAATATTTCTACTGAGTTTTTACCGCCTCATCAGGAAGAGCAAGTTATTACTGTTACTCAGGCACATGGGGCTCATGATGTGCATCAGCCTAACGCTTTCTGACCACCTTTGGACCAATCCACTGATCTGATGAGTCAATCATCAGATGAGGAATGAGTGGTTTATACTTCAAGAAAGTGGAAGAAGAATGAAGGCCTATTACCAAACTTGATGGATGATACATTAGTTATTTGGGTAATGACAGTAATAACAATTTGTTAGCTGACTCCCGACCTAGAACCAAAGATAGAGACAAGGCTAAATTGGATCTTTCACATGTTAAGTGAATCTGCAAGTGTTGGCAGACTGTTGGCTTACTTTTTTCTATGTTTACTTTTTAATCTTTTTTTTGGGTATACATGTATTTCTACGTGTGTGTTGTATGCCGGGTGGTTAGGGTGCCAATTTAAAGGCCCTGTCATCCAAACTATCTGCACCTTTCCTTTTATTAATATATTCGCCTTTGGGCTTTCTAAAAAAAAGATAGTAGATTCCACTAATTTTAACATGTTCACCAACCATCTTCATAATATTTAGATTTTGAAATAGACAATGAGAATGATAAATGTTACAAAGCAATTTTTGATACAAATAAGACTGTACTATACATTGAAAGTAAATTTACAGAAAACTCGAGAACGTGTGTAATACATATGAGAGAGATGAACCACGGAAAGCAATACAAAATTTTTTCCAACCGCAAAAGGGAGGAGTGACCATAAACAATGAGGACATGTGGGAGAGAGGACATGTTAAAGGAGCAAAATAAGTGATGATTACTTGTCATATGTGAAGATACATCTGAATGTAGAATCTAGTTTGACTACAACTACCAATTGCAACATAACTATACGAGAAAATGGCATGGCAAGCATATGCGGATGTCTGGGAATGCTGAATGAGATTATCAAAATCCACTCGAGATAAAGTGACTTATCAGAAGTAGTGTTCGGGATGGAAGTGAGAAGAGCTAAATGCATACTATTTGGTGGAAGGATAACCAAACTTAGCCTAACATAATCTTCATAATATTGCATTTGGTGGGAAGTAATCTAGTCGCTTTTAAAAGCATAAGCAATATTGTGGCTATATTCGGTGCGAAGGCTGAATAAGTCAATTCATCATGTGGAATGATGTGGGAAAATACTCTTTAACTTGAGTTGATTTTCTTATTGTACACTTCTGGTACTATACTATTACAGTCGTTCTTCCATCTACATTATCGGCAATGTTGTGTTCCATAAAATAATCAAACATCATAATAGATTGTAGTTTCATTTTGGATAGCCTGCTATCAAACACGGTGTCATGCCTCATGTCTTTAGTTTAGAACAAGTGATTAGAATTTTTAAAGTTATGGGCTCTCTATGTTTCTCATGATAATGTAATTAGCCAGAGTTTTTTGATATATTTGTTCTTGATTGGAGGGTTAAGTTTGGAAATATTAAATCAGGAAATTAGTCTATTATTACTTTATCATGTATGTTTATTTGTTCATGCCTAGACAAATTACTTTCATCTCTCTATTTTTATATTGAGTGATTTCTCTTCTAACAATCTATATTTTCTTAACTTGGGGTGATAATTGAAAGTTGTTGATCATACTTATTTTACTTCAATCAACAGTTCAGATGCGGTGGAAATTGAACTTTTATGTACAAAAGCTTCTGGAGTGGCAATGTCTAGTTCTTTAGTAGTAACATATTTTAACTCCGATAAACTGCAGCTCTTGTTCTATGCTAATATTGGTTTAACTTATTAAAATAAATGAACTTGATTCCATATAAGAGCTGTATTTCTTGCTTGGGGTGTAAGGTGAAGGTGTTAGTGATAGGTTTTTTATTTCTTATTTTATTGTGAAGCTGATACTTATTATTCTTCTTTGAACTATAGAATGACTGCTTACTTTAACCAGACCGGTTGGCCAGAAAAAGCACCAAAAACTGAGGAGGAAAGAATAGCATTTGTAGCTTCTCTTCACAAACGGAAGACAGAGCTGTTTATGGCCCTTATTGAGAAGAAGCTACTTCCCCTGAGACCTGGCGTTGAAAGGTTGTCTATTATCTGTCTGTCTGTGAGATAATTCTTTTTGAAGGGAAGCCATTCAAAATATTCTAATTGTCTTTTCTTATTGTTTATCATTTTTCCTTTTTCCAAAATAGCAGAAAATTTCAGATTTGTTTCTTCTTGATGGAAATATTTTGTATTTCTAAATTGCATCTCATTTTGGTCGGGGTTCCATGCTTCTCTTGCTAGTATAAGTATCAAAAGGTTGATGGTCTCCTTATGTTAGTTGCCACTGTGTATTGTATCTAAGGGTCCTAAATACAGCGATCAATGTACATGACAATTTGTAACATTAAGCCTCTTGATAATTCCGTTGTTCTAGAGTATAGTTAGAGTAATGTCATATTGTCGGTCAACTTTTCGATTGATTTGAAAATATGAATATGAAAATAATTTTTAAAATTTAATTTAAGTATAAAATATATATAGTTTGAGTTTTAAAAGTAGTATGCTTTAATTTTTGAAAAATGAGACCAAGTGGATCTCATTCGTCAAATAATTTGCATAATCGTGTCTGATACCGCGAATACTACACCCTCCCGAAAGATAAGTGTAGACCTCGAGCGATAGACCCAATTCTGCAAACTAAGAGATTTGCGACATCCATTTAGTCTGCGAACTTTTTATATATGACCGACAAATTTTCCTATTTAATACAAAAATTAAATAGGGTTTATTTTACCTGGGTTCCAAGTTCCCTATAGAGGCACACCCTTAAGTTAATTACATCACAAATGAAGGGAATCACTTAAGAAAACTCTCGATAATGATCAATGGTTCTAGTCTTCAAGATTTCAAGGTGATCACTTAAGAAAACTCTCGATAATGATCAGTGGTTCTAGTCTTCAAGAATTCAAAGTTTAAGTTTACTTGAGAAAACTCTCGATAATGATAAATGGTTCTAGTCTTCAAGAATTCAAGGTTCAGGTTTTTCAATGGTTCTAGTCTTCAAGAATTCAAGGTTCAGGTTTTCAAGGTAGGACGTAGAAGGGGAAAACTCTCGATAATGATCAATGGTTCTAGTCTTCAAGAATTCAAAGTTCAGGTTTTCAACATAGGATGAGGAAAATCAAGTGGGAATGACTGAATGCGGAACACTTATTTTCAGGAGTTCAAAGGAAGGAACAGGTAGGGGATGTCATAGATCCTGAGGAGAAACCTCAGTGACATCCCGGACTATCCTACGGTGTGGCTATATTTTTTTTTGAGACGATGTTAATTAATTGTTTGATCCTGCCAGTTTTATTATTTGGGACTTACACTTGATTATGCAAATAGCCCACAGAAATATGAGGGTTTACATCGTACCGTACGACAACCTCGGAACCTAAGTCGAGTTAGGACTCATGTCGCACAACATGGTTGTACAAGAGCCTAAAAAGGGAGTGTGAGGATTTACGTCGCGCTAGGCGAGCTACCTCGAAGTCCTATGAATTGTTATTATACTAGGAATGGATAATACTGAAGAACATCCTCTTATTGTTCGCTCCAAGCTCCTCGTCGTGCTGCCCACAAAGTTGGCTCCAAGCTTTTGTTGTCGTGACAGCTCCAGGGTTTAGATGTTTGAAAATTGTAGTTTATGTTTCACAGTTTTGGTGTCAAAGTTTGGCTTTACATGCAGAATGAGTAGATTGCAGGTAAATAAAAAAAGTACTTGAAAGGTAAAATACTGTAAAGTAAAATGCTGTGACTAAACTATAAAAACGTACCTGGGCATCTGCTACTGTTGTGTTATTAGTGTTGCGAGCGTAGTGTGATTTGCAGCATTATTTAAACATACTTGCAAGAAAAATAAATAAAACAAGAAAATCCAGCATGAAATTCATAAAAACGAGTAGTGGAAATCACAAGCAAAAGAAACCTATAATCACATGAAAGATAGAACTGAGTATAATACATTTGTGAAAGTGGGGCTCAAAGCTGGGCTGTGTGTTTCCCGACATTGAGTAAGAGTTGTCAACTCGACAATCTACAGGAGGTAGTTCTTAACCTTAATCCAAGTGACTAGCCGTTGACCTTTATAAATTTTCATAGAAAGGTTTTCATGCAAAAGTTGTTCAAGTCTTTTTTTTTTATGTAGAGTTCTTTTTAACATGTAAAAGAAATTTTTATTTTATTTTTGTAAATTTGTAAAGTGGTACGGTCCACAGGCTAGTCACTCTAATCGTGCTAGAACTACTGACAACCTAAGAGTGTCGGGGCAACGATCTCACCAAGAATCGGGGAATAGTATCATGGGTCTTTCCTTCTCCCTTATTGAAGATCCTTGAGGTAGGAGATACTATTTTAATAATCTCATTTCGTATCTCTCGTTTAAGCACACGTAAGCAATGTCATCATCGCCCTCGCCACCTAGACCCTAGACTTATCATAATCCGATGATCCATATGCGGCGTTAAGAAATTTCCTCAATTGTCAGAAGGATTTGAGTGTAGTATCTAAGCTCAAATCCCGATGCACTGGGTTTTATTGTAGGTTAAGTCATTATGAGAATTTCATTGTTGATTTAATTAAGGAAGCATGGACTACGACTCGGTACATCCTGGTGTCTAGTGTCTTGATCAGTTTGTGAATCAGGGTCAAGTGCCAAGTTTCATTGTGCATTTAAGGGTTAGGTGAATGAACTCTTAGCTAAGGTATGCTCCTAAAACCTTGGGATGTTATGCTGAGAATTAGGTTGATGGGCTCTCACATAGGGTGTGCTCCTAATAACTAGGAAGTCTATGCTGAGAACTAGGTGGATGGGCTCTCACCTAGGGTGTGTACCTAAAGTCTAGGAGGCCTACACTGAGGATTAGGTGGATGGGCTCTCACCTAGGATGTGCTTCTAAAGTGTACGAAGCCTAAACCGAGGACTAGGTGGATGGGCTCTCACCTAGGGTGTGCTTCTAAAGTGTAGGAAGCCTAAACCGACGACTAGGTGGATAGACTCTCACATATGGTGTGCACCTAAAGTCTAGGAAGCCTACACTGAGGGTTAAGTGTATTGACTCACCTATGGTGTGCGCTTAAAGTTCTAGGAAACCTACACTTTAACTTATGCATAAGGTGATTTGAGGTTTTCTATATCTTCTAATTAATTAAATCATCAATCCACATCTTTATGACTTAACAATGTAACAAAAATAACAGAAACACACGAAAAGAGAAGGTTAACCCACAATGACACTAAAAAAAAACTCCGAACAATGGGCAATCGGTCAAGAAATCAGTCCAAAATCGACACCTGAAATGACTCCAAAAAAAAACGGTGACAGGATCGAGCAGGGGCAACCCCTAAATGATGGGTTTAATACCCCCAAAACAGTAGGTAGACCAACCCTTAAGAAATTATGTTTAAACCATCCACAAACAATGTATAGTATGCAGCGGAAGAATTCCTTTGTCACACATGCAACTATTTAAGTTCCAAATTCGGGGCATATAAACTCATAAGAACTGGACGCTGTATATGTATGCAAGTGGAAACCTTGTGTTAAGCAAGTAAATGCATCAAAATCTTGTGGCATGTAAGAACTGAAGAAGATAAATATGCTAACTCTAGCAAATTGATAATGGAAATCAATAATGTCAACCACATCAAAGAAGACTCTTCACATCACCTTTACTATCACAGGTTAAATGCATTCATGCTCACTTCCAGTTGCCAGACAAGAGTTGAAGTATGAATTCATCCAAAATAAAATGTTCACAATTATTGAATCATCTTAACCAGTAAACTGATCAAAATTGAAATGATAGAAGCTATGAAGCATGAGGATAAATATCTGTACCCCCAACAATACAATTG